>VDFB02114498.1:39788-113788 GCA_007258455.2 Sequoia sempervirens | reverse complement strand
TAATATGAAAGGATGCTTTATTACATTGATTTGTACAAAATTATTGCACTTGCACATGGAAACAGAGAAATTAATGCTATGTTTCGATACCTGTTGAAACATCACAATTATTTTTTCATCGTATTTAAAGAATTGCTCCCGGGGATGCCAAAGCAATTAAAAATTTCAATTTTTCTCAATTGTCGTGTCATTTGTATTATTCAACAATTATTCCTTGAAACAATATTTTAACCGCTTTCTTTTGTATCTTTTTCAAACGAAATCTTTTATTTGCTTCAGACCAAGTAATCGCGGAGGACACTTCAATTTTATTCCATTTTTCTGTCGGTGGCTATCCACAGATGCAAATTTGACCAAAATAATTCATTAAGAAATGGCTTAAAATCAACTTATTTTTTTAGAAAAAAGAGAATGCATTTAATAAATTTAATTAAATGGAGACAGTGATAGACCTGTTTCTTACGTAACTCTTGATGGCAGATGAATCTTAAACCACTTCATACGCATTCCCCTCTGCCATATAATTATTGGCAATTGGCCAATTGCGGGCAATTTGTCATGTCCATCAGGCATACTTAAGGCAGGGTGGCACGCTTTACTTAGTCTGCTATCATTCTTAAATTTGATCGTACCTATGTTTGATTGCGTAGCATGCAAGCATTGAATTTCATGAATTTACTATGGACGGCGGGGACTTCGCATGAAAACAGAAAACCGATGTACACAGTGTAATAGCCGGGCACCATCGAGGTTTCCGGCGTCTGACTGCTGGAAATCTCGGTGGGGTTCCCCCACATATAATAGCCTATCAGCTAATTATTAATTGCATTTATTTAATGTTGGTTCTCCTTTCGAAAAATGGGAAAATAAGGCTTTGGAATGCATAATTTAGCAAATTAGAAGCTTAATTAAGTCTAATAAACTAAAGAACCCAAACATAGTGTGAAATTGTAAAGGTATACAATTTCTTACACTACACTAACCTTGATACAATGACATGAATGAAGCAAGTTTTAAAGCATTATTCATCAAAAAGTTGCACTTTGCAAGTGACCTTATTAAATAAATAGATTGAAAATTTCTTGAGAGTTATAATAATAAAATAGGGGAAATTAAAGCTCAATAAAAGAATATAATAAGCAAGATGAATTGCCCCTTGAAGGAATTAAGAGAGAAAGATGTAAATGTTTGAGTAGATTTGGTTTCACAATAATACATTCAAGCTATTAAAAAATGACACCTTGCTTGGTTCAAGAAAATATGGTATTAAGTTGATAATTTAATATGTAGTCACAAACATACATGACCTCAAAAAGAGGAAAAAATAGATTTATCCCTATGGACAAAAGTTAAAAAATGGACGAGTGAAAACGTGTTGGGCTAAATAGTGGCAATGACCAAAAAAACCGCTTGATGGAAAAGTGGTAACATTTGGATTTAGATTTATATTTGAATGGAGAAGTGTTAATATGTATAGCTCAATTTTTAACTCCCTCTAAAAAAGCCTTGGAACTACCTTGAATGTACGTAATTAGAAGCCCCAAAACTTGTCAAAAAAACTTACAAAATCATGCATGTTATCTTGATTTCTTAGGGTGTCGTCCTTGAAGCTAACCAATTTTTTTTAGCCAAATATAATAAAATAAAAAGGTTTTGTAGAGGAAACTCTCAAGATTCTAAAAATATAATTTATTTCTCATTACAACTTTAATACTTAATTATTATTTATTTTTTCTACAAACTATGTGTAAATTCCTAATATTTGTATATTAAAAAATATTCATAAAAATTTCCTATTGTTTATCATTTTTCAAATCTAAAATTGTGTCATACTCAAGGATTCAATGACTATAATTTAAAATATATATATTTTATATTTTTGACCAAGATTGACTAGAAAATTAATTTTTAATATTTTTGAAAAGTGACATTGAAAATAAGAATACTCATTTATTGAAAAAAATTACAAAAATATGCATCACATATGCCTATGTTTCCTTTACTTATACATAAGCTTTAATTAAAAATATTATTTTTTCTTCAAATTAGGGTTGACTAGAATAACACATTCTTATTTTTTGCTGAAAATTCTAGTATTTTCTCTTTTGAGTATTTGATTAAATCATCGAATTAATCTAAAATTATTCAAAAAAATTGCATTCCATATACTAAATTCAATTTTCTATAACTTTAATTATTATATATTTTTAGATATTATAGATGAGCCCTTCAATTTGTTATGTGAAGTTACTTATTTCTATTTTTTTAGCATTTTCATTACCACTTAAGAATCTTCTTTGACCTTTCATGATCTTAAATTGACCCACATATCTTTTGTGAAAATAACTAAGTGTACTCATTTTATAGCATGGTGCCAAGAAACTATATTGAAGAATAATATTGCTTGTAAACTAAAATATTTTATTTATAATATTGAATATCTTGGATCAACAAAATTGACTTGAAACAATGACATCTATCATTAGAATATTCTAGAAAAAGGACTAGAGAATATATATTTAGTAGTAATAAACATCGAGAACTATTGAGGCTCCTCATGTATAAGATTTCCCCTTTCACTCCACCCTAGAACTCGACCACATACATCATGTCCTTCCCCTCATCGAATTGACCTTTGGATCCTTGATCCACATTGGTTATGTTTCACTTTGCAACACTTCCTTAGTGAACAAGTCCAACCACCAACCTACACTTTTGATTACCATGTCCTACTAATCACTTGGCTTGCATGCACCTCTTGCATCAATGGAATGGGGCTCTTGGCTCCACTTCATCATCCCAAATGAAAAACATAACCTTACCCAACTCTGATATCCTTCTCCTCGTACACTTTGGTTCAACTCAACTTTGACACCAATGAAGCCTTCCTTCACAGTCTCTCTTAACCATTTGGTATCCTTTCCACGTCAACTTGGCTCTCCTTTTAGCCTTCAAGAAACTCAAATTCTCCTCTTAACTTTGTTTTATAGCTCTAATACCAAGTTGATGCATGTGAATGTCAGATGAGTGGGCTCAAAGGTGGGTGTCAAAGAGTGTGGCTCCCTAGAAAAGCAAGATTTTGGTGCATTAGAGTCACTAAGGATGTCATTATCTTCAGGAGGTACTATTCTTTGTAAATGCCATGGATGATAGTTCAAGTTGTCCCACTTTTTCACTATCGATTCATTGTCGTGGCCAATATCCCTTTGAATGTCTCAAAATGGTTTGTAAAGGATCAACTCTAAAAAGTAAAAATCTATGCATTTTTCAAAGCCACATGCTAGAATTGAATAAAATCTAGGAAACACTCTTACCACGACAGCACTTTCTCTTATATTCCATTTGTTTTCTCCTTTTCTTTTTTGATTATATATCCATGATTTTTTCGCGTCGATAAGTGGTAAAACTTCCATACTTAAAGGCCTATTTTTGTATGCATCAATAAATGATATGGTTTGTTCTTCATTGATATCTTCATTATTTAAAACCACACATTTGAAGACCTCATTTGACATATTTAAGTTGAAAAACCTTCTACTACTCTCTGTTAGCGAAAGTTCCAAGAGCATGTAGCTTGTTTCTTGTGCTCCAATATCCCTTTCAATTACTGTTTCGGTGAGAAGCCTCTTATAAGATCTTGCAACTAGTTCGTCAAGGTTCTCAATGTTTGCCAAATGCATCAACATCTGGTGGTATGTTTTAGAGATATTTTCTACTTTGATTGCATACTTTGCGATGTATTTAACTACAACATGTTTGGATAGATCAAATCGCCAATCAATATTTGCTCTCCATAATTATAGTATCAATTGTGACTATTCAACCTGACATCATTTCTTAATGGTGCAATTTTTTTCACCACTTTGTATATCATCATATACTTTTGAATGCTCTTTGTTTAATGGCCATGGAGCATTATGCCTTTATTTGAAATAAAAAATAATATATTTTAAATTTAGCACTTAACTGTAATAGTAAATTATGTACAATAATTCTCAAAAAAATATATAACAATATATTTACATGCATACAATTTTTCCTACCCTTTTCCTTAGACATGCACCCTCTTTACACATCATGTGTCTTTCAACAGTGTTAAGTATCTCTTCATGGTCCTTTGATAAATCTATGTCTGCGAGCTATCTAGTGTTCCTTAGGCATGGATGTTGAGAAAAATTATGGAATGCCTACAATTTATAACATGGTGTGTAATTCGATCATTATTTTTTTAAATAATTATATATACTTCTGATCAAGCATACAATTTTAACTTTTTCTAAACATACCTGTATGTTCTACTAGAATTCCATGCATGAACGATATAGTGTAAATAAGTTTCAACATTCCTTTGTTGATCTCCATTTTCCTAATCAATTTTTTCCATATCTAGTGCTCCCTTAATCCATATGAACCCATGAACATGTGGTGAACCTTTATGTGCCACTCGTATCTACACCAATAATCTGTAGCATTCATGCCTTTTTCAAGTATCTCCTTTCTAAAGTATGTGTGGCATAAATGCATGTATTATGCTACAATGTGAGGGTAGTCAATCACATTTTGATTTCACCATGCTTGTGCTTCACGTGGATTAGTGGGTGGTGTTCCAAGCATTAATGCGTGTAAATCAGGCCAATACAAATCAGTTGCACTCAAAGTAAAAACAAATGTATGTGTACCTATCTGATGAAGCGTGTCTGTCAACTTTGCCCAACATTTTTCCCAGTATGATCTAGTACCTCTCAATTTGGTTCCAAATTGCATCAATTTGTCTTCCAAATGAGAGTTTGGAAAGTTCTTTATGTGTTCATGAAGATCGTTTATTATTATTGGCACGTCTTGTATACTTCTTTTCACAAATACTCTCAACAAACTTTGGGCACGATGTTTCATAATCATATTCATCATAAAATATTGGAATCTTGAGTGCTTACCAAAGTAGTTATCTCTATAACAAAGTAGATGCTTCACAAACTCATGTAGATGTACTCTCTTGAGTCGAGGTTCTTACCAATCACATTTTTCATTAGGGAACAATTTTGGAAATGCCATATCTAGCAAACTTGTTGTTATGTATTCATTTATTGGTGATCCACCAATAGTAGGCCAATCAATTAACATAGTTGGATCTACGGTTGGATTGTTCACCCATGCTTGTATTAATTCCATTTCCCTTTATGCGTTTGGTGGTTTGGATGCCATTGATGTAGTGTGGTCAATAATATTTCCCTCATCTATTTTGATTAGTGGACCAACATGTACAACCTAGTTGAGATTTGAATCAAATTTCATGTGTACTATTCTGAGTTTCTTGAAAATATTTTGGTTTGAGTTCGACGATACATCATCAAGAGCATTTTCATCAATTACATAACATCAAAGTAGAACTTTTCATGTTGAATTTTGTAATGAAGTGCTTGATATACTCGTTCTTTATTAATTGTGAAGTTATAGTTGGTGTCGCGTTGATCCTTTCTATGAAAAATAATAAGGGGGAGATCTTTAATAGGATGTGGTAGTTTTTTTGACACAATTTCTATATTTTGGGGAAAGCTTATTGTGTGGCCTTTGTATTTAAACTGTCCCCCGGTTGCATGTGTAACTTGCAAGATTGGGCTGACTCGTGCAATCAACATTTCTTCAAATTGAGTGAGGTTTGCAAGATCAATCAGTTGGGGACCGTGATCCATATTGTTGACATCTAAAAATCTATCACAACTAAGTCTGAGGGGGCAGGGCACTAGAAGTTTAGTTTGTTCATGAAGAATTTCCAACACTTATCTGCATAAAGGTCAAGTCAACAAAATGTGGTTAGCAATTTCGTTGTTGCTCTTGCATTGCACACACCACCTCGACCCTTGAATCTCAAAGGTTGCAAGTTTGTTCTCAGTAAGAATCCTCTTTTGTACTACCAGCCATGAAAAAACACCATCCTTTGGAAGACAACTTCTACCCATATGAGCTTACACGACCAATTTTGCCTAGCAATTGCAATTTCCTTTACTCTATAATAAAAAATAGCTAACTGATTTTTTTTTCTTTAATAAAAAGTAGAAATTACATACAATAAAAAATTATTCTTAAAAAAATGTAAAAATAACTAATATGTATTTATTTTAGAAAGATTTAATAAAATGACTCAATAAAAAAATGAAAAATCATTCTAAAAAAAATGTTAAAAAAATAGTTATTGAAAATGTGTCCAAAAAACTACCATATCCTATTAAAGATCTCCCCCTTATTATTGTTTGTAGAAAGGATTAACGTGGTACCAATTATAACTTCATAGTCAACAAAGAATGAGTATATAAAGCACTTCAATACAAAATACAACATGACAAGTTCTATTCTGATGTTACTATTGATGAAAATTCTCTTGACAATATATAGATGAACTTTGATCAGAATATTTTCAAGAAACTCAAAATAGTAAACATGGAATTTGATTTAGATCTCAACCAAGTTGTACATGTTGGTCCACTGATCGAAACAGGTGAGGGTAATATTACTAACCACACAACATCGATGTTATCGAAACCACCAAATATACAAAGGGAAATGGAATTAATACATGCATTGGTGAACAATCTAACAATAGAACCTACTACATTAATTGATTGTCCTACTATTGGTGGATCACCAATAAATGGGTACGTAACAACAGGTTTTCTTGATATGACATTTCCAACACTATTCCCTAATGGGAAATGTGACTAGTTGGAACCTTGAATCAAGAGAGTACATCTACACAAGTTCGTGAAGCATCTATTTCACTATAGAGACAATCGCTTTAGTAAGCATCCAAGATTATGATATTTCATAATGAATATGATTATGAGACATCATGCCCAAAGTTCATTGGTGGTATTTTTCAAAAGAAGTATAGAAGACATGCCAATAATAATAAATGATCTTTGTGAACACATGGAGAACTTTCCAAACTCACACTTTGCAAACAAATTGATACAATTTGGAACCAGTTTGAGAGGTACTAGATCATATTGGGAAAAATGTTAGGTAGAGTTAACAGACATGCTTCATCAAATAGGCACGCCTACAATTTTTTTATTTTGAGTACAATTGATTTGTATTGGCCTAATTTACACGCATTAATGCTTGGAACACCTCCTACTAATCCACGTAAAGATCAAGCATGGTGAAAGAAAATTCTCATTGACTACCCTCACATTGTAGCACTGTACATGCATTTATGCCACACATACTTCAGAAAGGAAATACTTGAAAAAGGCATGAATGTTACAGATTACTGATGCATATACAAGTGGCAACACAAAGGTTCAACACATGTTCATGGGTTCATATGGATTAAGGGAGCACTAGATATGGACAAAATTGATTGGTAAAATAGAGATCAATGAAGGAATGCTAAATCTTATTTACACTCTATCATTCATGCATGGAATTCTAGACAAGATATGCATCAGCAGAACATACACAAGGCTACAATATATAGAGAATTGAGGATGAGAGTACCACTGTGATATTCCAAAACAACATGCAAATACCTCCTTGGAAAATCCACACCCCATTTGAGGAAAAAATATAAAATAATAAAAATTGCTAAATATAAAGACTCCCCAACAGAAAAGGAGGAAAGTGATTGAGAAAGGAGTGGGCAAGGAAAAGAGAGAAACCAAGGAAGAGGACGTAAACTCTAGGCCACCCCATGGCTTCACACTAACACAAGGTTGAAATAAATAGAGAATTGAGGATGAGAGTACCACTATGGTATTCTAAAATAACATGCAAATACCTCATAAAATCCACACCCTATTTTAGGAAAAATCATAAAATAATAAAAATTGCTAAATCCAAAGACTCCCCGACAAAAAAGGAGGAAAGTGATTGAGAAAGGAGTGGGTGAGGCAAAGAGAGAAATTGAGGAAGAGGACGTAGACTCTAGGCTACCCCCTGGCTTCACACTACCACATGGTTTAAGTGAAACCACAAAGAAAAATACACTTCAAGAGCAGTCATAGTCAAAAAATGGGCTATGAAGGTGGTGGTTTGGTGTCCCAAGGACAAGGCATTTGGGTGCCACCTCAAGTGGACCATAGAAAACACAGTGATTTGTTGGGCCTTGGAGATGATAAAGAATCCTCAAGACATAAAAGGATAAGAGAAGCAATTCAATTTGTTACAATTTTGAATCCTCCTAGTCAGACATGACCACCTCTTGTTGTGATAGAACTACCTCTTGTTATTATGCAATTGCCGCTAGCCTTCAATCAGGAGGTACATTTTTCTCTCCCTACATCTTCATTTTACACTTCTTCAATGCATTCTACCATCTCCACCTCAATCACCACCCTTCCATCCACTATGATTCCACTGCTTTCCACCCCTCTTCCTCCACCCACTACACAAGCATCCATTGTGGCACAATCGCCCTCCACCCACTACACAGAAATCCCTCTCTATGGTCTCTTGCCCTTCTCGCCTTCCACATTTCTCACTCACTAACTCATCCACGAAGGAATAGTGTCTACTACTTAAGAGGATTTCCATAGGGATTCCCCTTCATAGGGGAAATTAGTCAATCTCAAGAGTAGTTCAACCAACAATTGGAGATTGCAAAGAAAGCCCAGGAGACTCGGGCAGAGAAAAGAAAAGAAAAAGTGATCAAGGCCTCGGTGGTGCCACATATGCAAAATTTATTTGAACATACACAACATGATTTGATGATCACACACAAGAAACCCATGGTGATCAAGCCTCAAGAGAAAATGCTACCTAGAGATTACTCAACCTATGCCATTAGCCCGAACCTAAGCCAAGAAAGGCCACCTAATAGAGTAGAGTTAATGGAAGAGACACATAAGACTATCACGATGGACTACCTTAAGTCAGATTGTCGACTGGAGAAGAATGATCAAGAGATCGTAAGAATGAAAGCCATAGTTGACTACATCAATGCATAGGCTAAAGCTAAATATGCAGAGCTCACGAAAATAAAAAATTATGACTAAAATCGAATAATCATATTTTTAGTGCTAAATCATAAACCTAAAAAAAATATGCCTCAAAAATGATTATAACTTGGCATACGATGACAAGGAAAACATTATGACTAAAATAAAACACAATAAAAAATGATCCCATCCCATGATACTAGGATTCTGGAAAAAACTCATGGTGACTTACCTCAGATTTTGAAAATAATATGGCATTTGTCAATTTGCGGTATGACGGTATTTTCCATCCACATCCCTCTACCAAACTGAAATATTGACAAATAACCATTACTTCTCTAAATGATTTTACATGTTTCACATCTGATGATTTCCAAAAATAAGCAAATAAACAAACCCCAATAATAAATATTGTGAAGTGGTAACCTCAACATTGTGTGGTATGCATGGTAATTCGCAGGTTTCTATAGTAATTGTGATAAGTTGTTTAATGATTAAGTGAGGGAATCATGCAAATTTCTACTTGACGATAAGTTCCTATTAATCAGGTGTACCAATTGGTTTTCCTACAAGTGGTGGTAGGTGGTATATTAGCGTTAAACAAAGTCTAGATGAATATGTGTGTATGCTGTGCCCACCCACCCGGTTTAAAAGATAATTCATCCCTTTGTCTAGATTCCACAAAAAAAAAACTCACAGTTGACTTACCTCAAGATTTTGAGAAAATCATGTCGTGTTGTTAATTTGCAAGAGTAGCAACCAATATTTTCCATCCACATCCTCTACCAAAGCCTAAAATATTATTGTCAAATAACCATTACTTCTATCCTAAATGATTTTACATGTTTTCACATGCAACAGATTCCAAAAACAAGCAAACAAACAAAAACCCTGCTAAACCATGGCAATTGGGTCACCTCAAGATTGCGTGGTGGCCATGGTAATTATGTGATAAGATTTTGTAGGACACATAGTAATTGTGTGATAAGATTTGTTTTAAGACGTTAAGTGAGGAATGTACGACTTTCTACTTTGACATCGTATATTTCCTTTTAATCAAATATTCTATGGATTTTCCTACAGGTAAGTAAGTAGGTAGTACGTAAACATAAAACAAAGTCTAGTGAATTTATGTGTATGTACTACCCACCCACCCAGTTTAATTTGAATTTATTCATAATGGTTTCCTTGTCATCGTATACCAAGTTATAATATAGCACCTGCTTTTGATTATTTAGAATATTAATAAATAATAATATAACATAAATAAATAATATAATGATAATATATAATATATCTCAATTAATATTGACATGTGTTTGTTGCCTACAGTGCTGCCACTAAAACTAGCATATATACCTTATATATAATCTATATAATATACGTCGAGATTTATCATTTTTGAGGTGTATTTTTCATTGTACTTTTATTGTCTTTTATTCTCAAAATCTTGAGGTAAGTCAGCCATGAGTGTTTTTTTTGTGGAATTTGTCAATGGTAGGATGGGATCATTTTTTATTATGTTTTATCTCATTCTAAAAGAAGCAGGTGCTATATTATAACTCGGCATACAATGAAAAGAAAAACATTATGACTAAAATCGAATTAAACTAGGTGGGTGGGCGGTACATACACATAAATTCACTAGACTTTGTTTTATGTTTACGTACTACCTACTTACTTACTTACAAGAAAATTCAATGAATATTTGATTAAAAGGAAATGTACGTCGTCAAAGTAGAAAGTCATACATTCCTCACTTAACGTCTTAAAACAAATCCTATGATGCAATTATTGTGTGTCCTACAAAATCTTATCACACAATTACCATGGCTACCACGCAATCTTGAGGTGACTGACATGTCATGGTTTGGCAGGGTTTTTATTTGTTTTCTTGTTTTTGGAATCCGTTGCGTGTGAAAACATGTAAAATCATTTATGATAGAAGTAATGGTTATTTGACAATAATATTTCAGGATTTGGTAGAGGATGTGGATGGGAAAAGCTCAGGCATTGGTAGAGGATGTGGATGGAAAATACTGGTTGCTACTACTGCAAATTGACAACATGACATGATTTTCTCAAAATCTTGAGGCAAGTCAGCCATGAGTTTTTTTTTGTGGAATATGTAAACGGTGGGAAGGGCTCATTTTTTATTGTTTTTTATCTCATTCCAAAACAATACCATATTTTCTATCCACATCCTCTACCAACGCCTGAGCTTTTCCCATCCACATCCTCTATCAAAGCCTAAAATATTATTGTCAAATAACCATTACTTCTATCCTAAATTATTTTACATGTTTTCACACGCAACGGATTCCAAAAACAAGCAAGCAAACAAAAACCCCTCTAAACCATGGCAAGTGGTTCACCTCAAGATTGTGTGGTGGAAATGGTAATTGTGTGATAAGATTTTGTAGCAGACATAGTAATTGCTTGATAAGATTTATTTTAATACGTTAAGTGAGGAATGTATGAATTTCTACTTTGACGGTGTACGTTTCCTCTTAATCAAATATTCAATGGATTTTCCTATAGGTAAGTAAGTAGGTAGTACATAAATGTAAAACAAAGTCGAGTGAATATATGTGTTTGCATCGCCCACCCACCCATTTTAAAAAATGATCCCATCCCACCGTCTATAGATTCCACAAAAAAAAAAAATCGTGGCTAACTTACCTCAAGATTTTGAGCAAATCATGTCATGCTGTCAATTTACAGGAGTAGCAACCAGTATTTTCCATCCACATCCTCTACCAACGCCTAAGTTTCTCCCATCCACATCCTCTAATAAAGCTTGAAATATAATTGTCAAATAACCATTACTTCTATCCTAAATAATTTTACATGTTTTCACACGCAACAGATTCCAAAAACAAGCAAAAAAATAAAAACCTTGCTAAACCATGGAAAGTGGGTCACCTCAAGATTGTGTGGTGGCCATGGTAATTGTGTGATAAGATTTTGCAGGACACATAGTAATTGTGTGATAATATTTGTTTTAAGACATTAAGTTAGGAATGTACGACTTTCTACTTTGACAACGTACATTTCCTTTTAATCAAATGTTTAATGAATTTTCTTCCAGGTAAATAAGTAGGTAGTATGTAAACGTAAATCAAAGTCTAGTGAATTTATGTGTATGTATCGCCCACCCACCCAGTTTAATTTGATTTTAGTCATAATGTTTTCCATGTCATCGTATGCCAAGTTATAATATAGCACCTGCTTCTAATTATTTATAATATTAATAAATAAATATATAATATAATGATAATATATGATATATCTCAATTAATATTGACATGTGTTTCTTACCTGTAGTGCTACCGTTGAAACTAGCATATATGTACCTTATATATATAATCTATATAATATATGCCGAGATTTATCATTTTCGAGGCATATTTTTATTGTGTTTTATTCTAAAAATCTTGAGGTAAGTCAGCCATGAGTTTTTTTTTGTGGAGTCTATAGACAGTGGGATGGGATCGTTTTTAATTGTGTTTTATCTCATTCTAAAAGAAGCAGGTGCTATATTATGACTTGGGATACGATGCCAAGGAAAACATTATGACGAAAATCAAATTAATCTAGGTGGGTGGTACATACACATAAATTCACTAGACTTTGTTTTACGTTTACATACTACCTACTTACTTACCTGTAGGAAAATCCATTGAATATTTGATTAAAAGGAAACGTACACCGTCAAAGTAGAATATCGTACATTCCTCACTTAACGTCTTAAGACAAATATTATCACACAATTACTATGTGTCCTGCAAAATCTTATCACACAATTACCATGGCCACCACACAATCTTGAGGTGACCCACTTGCCATGGTTTAGCGGGGTTTTTGTTTGTTAGCTTATTTTTGGAATCCGTTGCATGTGAAAAAATGTAAAATCATTTAGGATAGAAGTAATGGTTATTTGACAGTAATATTTTAGGCTTTGGTAGAGGATGTGGATGGGAAATATTGGTTGCTACTACTGCAAATTGACAACACGACATGATTTGCTCAAAATCTTGAGGTAAGTTAGCCATGAGTTTTTTTTTTTTTGGAATCTATAGACAGTGGGATGGGATCATTTTTTATTGTGTTTTATCTCATTCTAAAATAATACCGTATTTTCTATCCACGTCCTCTACCAACGCCTATGTTTTTCCCATCCACATCCTCTATCAAAGCCTGAAATATTATTGTCAAATAACCATTACTTCTATCCTAAATGATTTTACATGTTTTCACACACAACGGATTCCAAAAGCAAGCAAACAAACAAAAAAAAACCACGCTAAACAATGAAAAGTGGGTCACCTCAAGATTGTGTGGTGGTCAAGGTAATTGTGTGATAAGATTTTGTAGGAAACATAGTGATTGTGTGATAAGATTTGTTTTAAGAAGTTAAGTGATGAATTTATGACTTTCTACTTTGATGACATATGTTTCCTTTTAATCAAATATTCAATGGATTTTCCTGTAGGTAAGTAAGTAGGTAGTATGTAAATGTAAAACAAAGTCTAGTGAATTTATGTATATGTACCACCCACTAACCCAGTTTAAAAAATGATCCCATCCCACCACCTATAGATTCCACAAAAAAAAAAACTCATGGCTGACTTACCTCAAGATTTTGAGCAAATCATTTCATGTTATCAATTCACATGAGTAGCAACCAATATTTTCCATCCACATCATCTACCAACAACTGTGTTTTTCCCATCCACATCCTCTACCAAAGCATGAAATATTATTGTTAAATAACCATTACTTCTATCCTAAATGATATTACATGTTTTCACATGCAATAGATTCCAAAAACAAGCAAACTTGAACAAAAACCCTGCTAAACCATGGAAAGTGGGTCACCTCAAGATTGTGTGGTGGCGATGGTAATTGTGTGATAAGATTTTGCAGGACACAGTAATTGTGTGATAAGATTTGTTATAAGACTTTAAGTGAGGAATGTGCGACTTTCTACTTTAACAACTTACGTTTCCTTTTAATCAAATATTTAATGGATTTTCTTGCAGGTAAGTAAGTAGGTAGTACATAAACGTAAAACAAAGTCTAGTGAATTTATGTGTATGTACCACTTTCCCATCCAGTTTAATTTGATTTTAGTCATAATGTTTTCCTTGTCATTGTATGCCAAGTTATAATATAGCACATGCTTTTGATTATTTATAATATTAATAAATAATAATATAACATAAATAAATAATATAATGATAATATATAATATATCTCAATTAATAATGACATGTATTTGTTGCTTGCAGCGCTGCCACTAAAACTAGCATATATACATTATATATATAATCTATATAATCTATGCCGAGATTTATCATTTTTGAGGCATATTTTTAATGTGTTTTATTCTAAAAATCTTGAGGTAAGTCAGCCATGAGTTTTTTTTAATTTGTAGACGGTGGGATGGGATCATTTTTTATTGTGTTTTATCTCATTCTAAAAGAAGTACGTGCTATATTATAACTTGGCATACAATTACAAGGAAAACATTATGACTAAAATCAAATTAAACTAGGTGGGCGGTACATACACATAAATTCACTAGACTTTGTTTTACGTTTACGTACTACCTACTTACTTACCTGTAGGAAAATCCATTGAATATTTGATTAAAAGGAAACATACGTCATCAAAGTAGAAAGTCATACATTCCTCACTTAACGTCTTAAAACAAATCTTATCACACAATTACTATGTGTCCTGCAAAATCTTATCACACAATTACCATGGCCACCACTCAATTTTGAGGTGACCCACTTGCCATGGTTTAGCGGGGTTTTTGTTTGTTTGCTTGTTTTTGGAATCCGTTGTGTGTGAAATCATGTAAAATAATTTAGGATAGAAGTAATGGTTATTTGACAATAATATTTCAGGCTTTGGTAGAGGATGTCGATGGGAAAAACTCAGGCGTTAGTAGAGGATGTGGATGGGAAATACTGGTTGCTAGTATTGCAAATTGACAACATGACATGATTTGCTCAAAATCTTGAGGTAAGTCAGCCATGAGCTTCTTATTTTTTGTGGAATCTATAGATGGTGGGATGGGATCATTTTTTATTGTGTTTTATCTTATTCTAAAATAATATTGTATTTTATATCCACATCCTTTACCAACACTTATGTTTTTCCCATCCACATCCTCTACCAAAGCCTAAAATATTGATGTCAAATAACCATTGCTTCTATCCTAAATGATTTTACATGTTTTCACACGCAATGAATTCCAAAAACAAGGTAACAAACAAAAACCGTGCTAAACCATGAAAAGTGGGTCACCTCAAGATTATGTGGTGGCCATGATAATTTCATGATAAGATTTTGCAGGACACATAGTAATTGTGTGATAAGATTTGTTTTAAGACATTAAGTGAGGAATGTATGACTTTCTACTTTGATGGTGTACGTTTCCTTTTAATCAAATATTCAATGGATTTTCCTATAGGTAAGTAAGTAGGTAGTATGTAAATGTAAAACAAAGTCTAGTGAATTTATGTGTATGTAACACCCACCCACCTAGTTTAAAAAATGATCCCATCCCACTGTCTATAGATTCCACAAAAAAAACTCATGGCTGACTTACCTGAAGATTTTTAGCAAATCATGTCGTGTTGTCAATTTGCATGAGTAGCAACCAGTATTTTCCATCCACATCCTCTACCAACACCTGTGTTTTTCCCATCCACATCCTCTACCAAAGCCTGAAATATTATTGTCAAATAACCATTACTTTTATCCTAAATGATTTTACATGTTTTCACATGCAACATATTGCAAAAACAAGCAAACAAACAAAAACCATGCCAAACCATGGCAAGTGGGTCAACTCAAGATTGTGTGGTGGCCATGGTAATTGTGTGATAAGATTTTGTAGGACACATAGTAATTGTGTGATAAGATTTGTTTTAAGACGTTAAGTGAGGAATGTACGACTTTCTACTTTGACGACGTACATTTTCTTTTAATCAAATTGTGAAACTAGTGTTTTACCCTAACCTAAGTATGCAAAATAACTAAACTAGAATGCAAAACAAAACACAAGATCACCTCAAATGATTAGCCTAAGGAAGAAAACACAAAAGAAAAGATAAAAATGAGACAAAGATTATACCTTTTGTGCAACTCCTTGGTTGGCCCTTTATGTTGTTGACTTGTGTGCTCCTTGGATGGCTATGAGATGAAGATAGGTGCGAGATGAACAATGTGGATGCAATAGGATTTGAATGTTAATGCAAATGGAAAATGGAGTATAATGCTTGCAAAATGACTTGACAATTGGATAGCATGAGGGTGAAAAATGACTAAATTCTTCAAATGCCTTAGAAGAGGGGGTATTTATAGGAGAAATTGAATTCTCTAGAGAATTCAACGACCAGGATTGAGCCACCATGGCCAAGATGGAGGGCTATGGTGAGTTGAGGACTCACAAGCCCTCACATCTTGACATGTGGAGGGTGAGGTGTCTAAGGGTAGGATGATATGGAAAGAGGTACAAGTGAGGTGGAAGAAGGACAAATGATGGGAAGGTACTTGTAAGTACCTTGGAATAAGGATGATGTGACATCTCAATGATCACATGGGGAAGAGGAGAATTTAGGGAGAATAAAAAATAAATTTTAAATTCACAATAATTGGGGATGTTTTGTGGATAATACAAGGTTCAAAAAGAGAGGTGAGAAGTACCTTGGATAAGACAGGGTAAGTACTTTCCCACATGTGACTGATGTGACATGTCAAAGATTCTAGAAAACTTTGGCACATGTGAGTGATGTGACAAGTCAAAGGCTCTAGAATTTGCATGGGGATAATGAGTCTTGGAAAGATAAATGTGAATTAAAAATTCACACGGGGAAGAGAGAAGTCTTGGATGAATAAAAAGGAATTAAAAATTCCTTAGGGGATGGGGAGTGTTGACCAAGGTACTGATTAAACTTAACTGATCAGTAATTAGAAGATAATTAGTGGTTAATAAAGATTAGAAGCCAACTTGCAAAAGTTGGAGGATGTGACACATCATAATCAAGGATTAGGCATGTGCACATCCCTAATGAAGAAATTAGGAGGTGGGTTAGGATTAAGTGAAAGTGATGTGACATGTGAAGAATTAAATAAATGTCATATTTATTTTATTTATTTGATCAAATGAGGATTAAGGAGATAAGTTATTTAATTATTAACTAAATACCTTAGGTATTTGGCAGAATTAAGGGTATTAATTAGATAATAGCAATATTACCTAATTAATGCAATCAAGAGGATGTTTAGACGGAAAGGGATAAATTTGGACCAATGTAAGTGTCCAAATTTGGATGTCTACATTTTTCCCCTCTTTGAGATGATGTTACGAAGTAGCATCATTTCAAAGAATATTAAAACATAGAACCCGTAAGAAGATGGTTAGATTGGAAAGATGCCCCAGTCATTCAAAGGAGTGACTAAGAAGGAAAAATGATGGGGGTAAAGATGAAGATTATGGATTGAGGATGCCCCCTTGAGAGGACATGTAGGTTCAAAAGAACACGGGTGTGCTCTCAAAATGGATGAGATGATGGGAGGGGGTAGATGAAGAAGAGGATTCAAAGTGATGGGAAAGAGAGGATGATAAGCGATAGATGGATGAAGGACTCAAATGGATGCAAGGACAAATGTGATGTTGCCCTAGTCAAGGTACAAGCCATAATGGGTGGATGATGGATAAAGTGTTGATAAGGGAAGGATACATCCCAAAACAACATCAAAAGGATAGGGAAGGATACATCCCGATGATGACGATGAAGGTGATGATGAAAGTGTTGTTGATGAGGGGAGGATACATCCCAGAACAACACCAAGGATAGGGAAAGAGACATCCCCATGATGATGATAATGATGATTGGAGCAAGGTTGGGGACAAGACCAAGGATGTGATTATATGCTTTGTGCTAGATTGAGTTGATGAGGATTGGATTGAGATGTGAGATGGAGGAAAGGAAGAAAAATGATGGGGGACAAGATGCTTAGAATAACCAATCTATATTATTCTAAGGAGAGTGAAGAAGCAATGATAAGAGATTGGATGAATAGGGGAGCGAGGGTACTGGAGGTTGAATGGATGGGGGGGATTTGGATAGATGAAAGGATGGGGGATGGAAAGATGAAATGCAATCCTAATGCAATTTTCCATTTTCATAGCACTGATTTTTGCTATAGCATAAGACACCAACTGCCTGGGTATGAAGAACCAAGGCAGATCAATGTCTAATGCATAAAAAGAACACAACAAACAAGAAGGTTATCCCAACACCCCAAAGTCGTGAAGACGTTGGTTGGGCCAGGCATTAGGATAACTACAAGCACAAAAGGATGCCCCAATATAACACAAGACCTCAGGGATCTTGGTGGGTACTATGTGGGACAACCAAGAAGACAAAGAAAAAGATCAAGATATGCCCCTATATTGTCTAGTCAGAGCGCACCATAATATGATGGATCTTGTCAGTCCTGACAAGTGATGATAGGAAGCTTAAATGATAAACAAAATCCAAAAGCATCAAAATATTGCAATCAACTTCAAATTTCCTTTGTCATAGGATCAATGGGATGGATGGGGTTGATGAGGTATGTTAGGAAGGATGCATCATGTTGAGACCAAAGGTGGATACTAAACTAAAAGATCAATATGACGCAGGAGATTCAAAACCGATTGGATCTAATGATACAAGTGGATCTCGTTTGTTAAGAACCAGCTAGATAAAGGCATACTTGATGACACGACAGAAGAGAGACAAGAGACAAGACTGACACACCCTAAAAACCTAGGGGCTCGGGGGCCAATAAAATATTAGTCATGCCTATGTGAAAGCGCAGAGCCCTTGTAGTTCAATAAAAGGTTGATGATTGACCATGGATAAAAGCGGAAAGAGGATGATGAAGATCGATGATGGATGAAAAAGACCATATGGACAAAAGTAGAAAAATTGATGTTAGATGATAAAGGAGCCCTGGGGGTGAATTAAATGATTGACCTTGCCTACATGAAAGTGCAGGGGCAATGTAGTTCAACAAAAGACCAATGATAGAAAATGGATAAAGGATAATGAGATGACCAGGATAAGTGGATAAAATGATGGGATTGATATGACGAGACATAATAGACCTGGTGGATTGGATAGGATGATAGTGATTACACACGAAGCTCAGGGATGGGATAGTTATCCAAATTATCAAAAGATGAAGTGGGAGAATGACATGATGGAGAGATGAGTGATGAGCAGTGATAGGAGATTGGAAAATGATTGAGGACAGGGAAGGATACATCTCGATTAAAGGGTTGTTGATGAGGGAAGGATATATCCCGAAACAACACCGAAGAATAGGGAAGGATACATCCCGATGATGATGATGATTCGATCAAGGCATTGGGTTGCATGATGGAGGATCCTATAGCCAAATACCAATGACAAGGGATTATGAGATGGGATGAGGATAAAGATGAGGGGATGGATAGATAATGATAAGGAGATAGAAAGATGCTTGGATGGATGGATAGCAAAATAAGAATTGGGATGCTATGATGGATAGGATGATAAGGATGGGGAGACAAAAGGGATTGTTGGGATGGATAGGAAGATAATGATTGGGAGATGGAAGGGATCATTTAGATGGATAGGAATATAGGGATGGTGAGATGAAATGGATTGTTATGATGGATGACGTCTCCAAGGACTATGTCACAAAGAAGGTGGCACCCCCACTCTAGATATGTCATGTGTGATGAGGTAGGAGGGATAAAAGACAAGTGGATGGGAAGATAAAGGAGATAACTAGTGGAGGATAGGATGGGTAGATGAGGGATTTTGATAGATGAAGGTAGGCTGTTGAGATAAGGAAGGGAGGTTGATGTTAGCACGATAAGGATTAGGAGAGTGTGTGAATGGAGAGAATGTATACCAAGAGGTGTCCAAAGCATGCATAGATAGACACCCCTATTTGTATCAAGATGACGAGGAGGATGGAGGGAATGGAGATAAATGGGATATGATGGTAGGATGTGGAAGATAGGTGGGATGTGGGAAAATGATATATAATAGGAAGATGTGTGCATAGCGGGAAGCATAGAAAGAAGCATTAGCGGATGGAGGGGATGCATATCAGGAAGCTACCCCCAAGTGTGGAAAGAGACAGATGGGGATTTACGCATGATGCCTGTTTGCTAGGTTTTCATCATGGTACGTATCCAAGGCGCTTGTTTGCCAAGTTTTCACCATTGGATGAATTTTTCTCTTTTCTCTTTTTCTTTTTTTTTTGACTTTTTTGGAATTTTTGACTTTTTTGGATTTTTTTGGATAGAAGGTGGATGGATATGGATAAAGATATGGATGTGGATATGCGGATGTAGAAGACATGTGATAAGGAGATGGATGAAGGACTCGAGCATCAAATTCCAACTGAGGTATTTAGAGCTCATGCGTGAAGCGATGATTTGAGGTTGGTACAACCCTATTGCGATAAATGGATTATGCAAGAGAATGGAGTCAAGGGATGAGATGGGAGTGATATGGGGGATAATGGATGGGATGTTGGAAAGTGTATGGATGAAATGATGGAGTAGCTGTGTGATGGGGTGATGAGTTCAGGACCAACATCGGCACATAGGGTGGTGGATGTGAAATGATAGGAGGATTAATGGATGGAGAATGTGGGGATAATGGAGGAGATGGGATAGTGAATTTTGGGACATAAGGACCCAAAAAAAATTTAGGAGATGGAAGGGGTGTATGATTAGCTTTTAGATTAGCAACTTTGGATTTCGTTAAAAAATTTTCATTTGAAGGTATTGCATCTTTTTTCTTTGAGATCCACATGGTTTTGATCTTTGCTTTGGTAGGCCTTTGTGGCCGATGATATGATTTTGATTTTGGATTGGATTTTTCTTTTCCTCACCATGTCTTTTAGAGGGGACATGGAGAGCTTTATATTCATGTGGATGTTTAGATTTATGCATTTTTACTTTGGCATCCAAAGTGCGTTTAATAGCAATGGGATGGGTGTGATGAGATGGCTGGTGTGGAGGAAACATGAATGGAGTGATGGAGATAGGATTTTGAGGATGATATGTGGATGGAGGATGTGTAGGTATGTGCCTTTGTTGATCCTGATTAGGGGACATAAGAGTGGGATGTTTATGATGGGCGACATGGATAGGAAGAGATGGAGGAGGTGATTTTGGGATATAAGGGCCCAAAATAGATGTAGGACTTGGAGGAGACATGGACAGAGTAGATGGAGGATGGGAGATGGTTGATGGAGGGATGTAAGGACCCAAAATGGATGGAGCAGATGAAGGAGGAATATGGATGGTTGTTTTGAGGTGATATGATAGAGGAGGGGGATGGCAGCAAATGATTTGGCGGAGTGATGGGAAGAGCCTCTTATGCTTTTGGAGGAGACTCATCGAGGATGAGTAGAGGTTGTACCAACATTTTTGGATTGTGAGTCTTGAGAAGTATAACCAAGACCACATGTGTAATTGTGCTCTTTGACTTGGATGGGCTCTAAAATACCTTGCCCATGAAGGCCTAAACCTTTTCCTTGGTAGTTCATGTTCTTAAGCATTCAATCCATGACATGATTTTTGTTATTCTAGAAGAATGATGCAATTCCATTATTAGGCAGAGGATGATGGGTGGTATATATGCTTTTTTTTTCTTTTGCAAGGAGACCACCATGGAAGAATGTGAGAGTACCAAGGGGATATAAAAGTGGTGTGGGGATGGTATGGTTAGGCGATGGTGGATGATCATAAGATGGAGATGAGGGGGTAGCAACTTCTTGATTAGGACAGGGGGTTGGTAAGGGATCAAGAGAGGGATTAGGTGACATGATAGGGTCTGGATTTGTGGTAGCGAGTGATAAGGGCTCATGCAATGGGGATGGAGATAAGGTCTCATGAGATGGAGCAGTGGAATCAAGGGGATCATGGAATGGAATGGATGGATGGAGGACTACGATTTTGAGTAGGACTAGGTGGGTCGATAGGATCTTGATGTGGAAAAGGGGATATGCTGGCATGCTTTGGATCAGGCTCGTGGCATGAATCATCTTGTGTGGGTGGTATGATGATGGAGTCTTGAAGGGACTCTTCAAGTGGGGGAGATAGAAGGATGGAGGATTCATGAAGTTCATGGGAATGGATTTCGATAATACTAGGAGTGGGAGGAGTGGATTGGATTTGCGGATCTGTGATGGGTTGGGAGGATCTAGGAGTAGAAGGAGTGAATTGGATTTGACTATCTTCGATGGACTCAACAGATCTCATAGTAGGAGATGGAGGTTCGATAGATTCGGTGGGTTTGATGATTTCAACGGTTTGGGTGATGCTAGGGGTGGTAACAACAATGATAGGTGTGGGATGGAGAAGGGTCTCATCACTAGCAATCGTGGATGATGGATTGGGATGGCATGGTTCCATGACTTCAAGCTGTGGAGTTGGGGATGTCTTCTTTATCATAATTCCTTGGAGAACTTCTGGAGTGAGAAACTTGCATACTCTAGGCTTGGCTGGGGTGATGGGCATAGACGAAGGATTAGGGATTGGTGAAGGATTGGGATTATGGAGTGGTGGACTAGGATTAGATGGAGGAATGGGATTGGATGGAAGACTAAGAGTAGGTGGAGGATTAGGATTGGCTGGAGGGTTAAGGTAGGGATATCAGGATGGTGAATTAGGATAGGAGGATGTGGACAGTGGATTAGGATAAGAGGATATAGCTAGTGGATTAGAATGGGAAGATTGAGATGGCAGATTGAGATAGGGAGACATGGATGACGGATTAGGATAAGAAGATATGGATATTGGATTAAGATAGGTTGATGGGGGTGTAGGAGTAAGATAAGAAGGTGTGGATGTAGGATTAGGATAGGTTGATTGATAAGGAGGATTAAAATAGGGGGACATGGATGGGGGATTGTAATAGGAGTATTGGAATGGCCGATTAGGATAAGAGGATGCAGGTGTTGGATAAGAGGGTGATGGAGATGAAGGATATGATGAATATGCGAATGGGGAAGATACTAGATATACCTTGTCAAAGGTAGCATAAGGAGCATGATTAGGCATGGATGAAGACGTAACAGGATAGCTCGAAGGGGGGATTGGATTTTGGAAAGCGGTTGGGGAAAGATTACTAGTAATGATAGCATCAAGGGGATCAATGTCATATACCTCTTGATTGACAAGACTCTTGTTATCGTTGTCAATGTAATTAAGGTTTCCCTTGACTACTATTTTTGGTAGAATTGGTGGAGGAGAAGGATTCATGATGTGGGATTAGATCAATATGGATATGGTATCAACAAATTTTGGATGCAAATGGACTAAAGCTTAGATTGGGATTAGTGTAAGCTCATATTCAGAAGATTGGATGATGGGATGGGATTGATTATGTCAATTGGATTTGATTACCAAAGGATGATTAGGACACCGAATCTACCTCGAGATGGAAGCAGATTGATTGGGTCTAAGATGATTGGATAAGAGTGTGGTTGAATTAGATCAGATAGGATTTACTGATGAAATGATTGATAAGATCAAATGATGGATCATATAGGGTTATGAGAAGAATTCTAAATACCGTTCAGAGATTACCCTAGGTGACTTAGGATGTTGATTGATCATATCAAAGGATATATGGATGATTGCAACACCGAATCCACCTTTAGATTGAAAGTGGATTGATTAGGCCGACAATGATGATTAACTGACTCAAGACGGATGACAATCCGAAGCAGATGTTGATGATGACGATCAGAGTCAAACACCTACGTTAGTTTGGATAACCACTTTAAATGAAATTCAAAGGATTTGGATGGGGGACACGATAATGGATACGTAACCTAGAGATGTTTGAGGATGATGTATCAATACAATTTTAATAATGAATGGGTTCGGCAGAATGCAGATACATTTGGATGCAGACTGCAATGGTGTATCGAAATAGGGAAACAGGGTATCAAAACGAGCAAACGAATAATCAAAACAAAGAAATGGATGCTCAAAATGAGGAGACTAATGCTAAGAAGGGGAGACAACTACTCAAAATGAGAAGATGGATGGTCGGAATAAGTGAACGGACAGTTAGAATGACTAAACAGAGGTAGAAAATAACTGTTTGGGGGTCAAGTTCGCCCTTCTGTAGGGCAGGTTCGCCAATCTGCAAAGGAAAGTTTTCCAATCTGTAAGGGAAGGTTTTCCCTTTTGTAGAGCAGGTTCGCCCTTCTATAAGGTTCTACAGGGCAGGTACGACCTTCTATAAGGTTTTGTAGGGCAGGTTCGCCCTTTTGTAAGGTTCTGCAGGGCAAGTTCGCCCTTCTATAAGGTTTTGCAGGGTAGGTTCGCCCTTCTATAAAGTTTTGCAAGGTAGGTTCGCCCTTCTGTAAGTTTTTGTAGGGCAGGTTTTCCCTTCTGTAAGGTTCTTCAAGGCAAGTTCGCCCTTTTGTAAGGTTCTGCAGGGCAGGTTCACCCTTCTGTAAAGTTCTACAGGGTAGGTTCGCCCTTCTGCAAGGTTTTGCAGGGCAAGTTCGCCCTTTTGCAAAAAACTGAGACTTGACTTGGATGGAAATGACTATGGCAAGGACTTAAAATATAACAAACAACAAGCAATAAGGCTGACTAGTCAAAAAGTTGACTGGTTTTCCACAAGAAGACACTTCAAACAATACAATCCTATGATTAGTGTTAAGGGTATGGCCAACATAATCCTTAATCTAGGATGCATAAGGCTTCTATGGAGTCCTCGATATACTCTTGGTACGTGAGGCACAACCATGAACACTAGCCCATCACAAGCATGAGTCGGGAACCCCAGCGAGATACTAAAGGGCTCAAACCAACTCTTCACATCTATCTAGGTATCACCCTAGCTTTGACACTCCACCAGACACGATCGATACGCATGGTTGGGATCGTCCCTTGGGGTGATGAAATCCCCAAGCAGGTCTCGCTAGAATAATTTTCGGCTACTCCCCAGGCTCACATGAAGTGCAAGGGGAAAGCATAAACAAAATAATGCCCCCTTGGGTGACACAAAAAGAGTTGTAAACCATAAATTTTACTCCCCCTAGTTAAGCTACGTGCCTAAATTAATCAACAAAAACAAGAAGGAAAACGTTAAGCGACTAAATAAATGGATTGCCCTGCAAGCAAACATTAGCTATTTTGTCCTTCGTTCTTCGTCAATCACGAAATAAGCTACATAAACGTTAAAGAAAAACTCAATTTTTGGGCAGGTTCATCCTTCTGCAACAAACAGTTAGCAAACAGATTAATAAAAAACTCAGTTTTTGGGCAGGTTCACCCTTCTGCAGCAAACAATTAGAAAAAAAAATCTTAGAAAACTCAGTTTTCGGGCAGGTCCGCCCTTTTGTAGTAAACAGTTAGAAAACAAAATCTCAAAAAATTTAGTTTTTGGGCAGGTTTGCCCTTCTGTAGGGTTTGCAGGGCAAGTTCGCAATTCTATAGGGTTCTATAGGGTAGGTTCACCCTTCTACAGGGTTTTGGAGGGTAGGTTTGCCCTTCTACAACCTGAACCTACAAACAACTTAAACAACAAGAAACATAAAAGGATGGAACTCGTTTGTAGGTCCCATCGGGCGTGCCAGAAATGTAAACCTAGTGTTTTACCCTAACCTAAGTATGCAAAATAACTAAACTAGAATGCAAAACAAAACACAAGATCACCTCAAATGATTATCTTAAGGAAGAAAACACAAAAAAAAAGATAAAAATGAGACAAAGATTATACCTTTTGTGCAACTCCTTGGTTGGCCCTTGATGTTGTTGACTTGTGTGCTCCATGGATGGCTGTGTGATGAAGATAGGTGCAAGATGAACAATGTGGATGCACTAGGATTTGAATATTAATACAAATGGACAATGTTTGGAATGACTTTGCAAATGGAGGATAATGCTTACAAAATGACTTGACAATTAGATAGCATGAGGGTGAAAAATGACTAAGTTCTTCAAATGCCTTATAAGAGGGGGTATTTATAGGAGAAATTGAATTCTCTAGAGAATTCAACTGCCAGGATTGAGCCACCATGGCCAAGATGGAGGGCTATGGTGAGTTGAGGACTCACAAGCCCTCACATCTTGACATGTGGAGGGTGAGGTGTCCAAGGGTTGGATGATATGGAAAGAGGTACAAGTGAGGTGGAAGAAGGACAAATGATGGGAAGGTACTTGTAAGTACCTTGGAATGAGGATGATGTGACATCTCAATGATCACATGGGGAAGAGGAGAATTTAGGGAGAATAAAAAATAAATTTTAAATTCACAATGATTAGGGATGTTTTGTGGATAAGACAAGGTTCAAAAAGAGAGGTGAGAAGTACCTTGGATAAGACAGGGTAAGTACTTTCCCACATGTGACTGATGTGACATGTTAAAGATTCTAAAAAACTTTGGCACATGTATGTGATGTGACAAGTCAAAGGCTCTAGAATTTGCATGGGGATAATGAGAGTCTTGGAAAGATAAATGTGAATTAAAAATTCATATGGGGAAGAGAGAAGTCTTGGATGAATAAAAATGAATTAAAAATTCCCTGGGGGATGGGGAGTGTTGACCAAAGTACTGATTAGACTTAATTGATTAGTAATTAGAAGATAATTAGTGGTTAATAAAAATTAGAAGCCAACTTACAAAAGTTGGAGGATGTAACACATCATAATCAAGGATTAAGCATGTGCACATCCCTAATGAAGAGATTAGGAGGTGGGTTAGGATTAAGTGAAAGTGATGTGACATGTGAGGAATTAAATAAATGTCATATTTATTTAGTTTATTTGATGAAAGGAGGATTAGGGAGATAAGGTATTTAATTATTAACTAAATACCTTAGGGATTTGGTAGAATTAAGGGTATTAATTAGATAATAGCAATACTATCTAATTAACACAATCAAGAGGATGTTTAGACGAAAAGGGATAAATTTGGACCAATTTAAGTGTCCAAATTTGGATGTCTACACAAATATTCAATGGACTTTTGTATAGGTAAGTAAGTAGGTAGTATGTAAACGTAAAACAAATTCTAGTGAATTTATGTGTATGTATCGCCCACCTACCTAGTTTAATTTGATTTTAGTTATAATGTTCTCCTTGTCATCATATGCCAAGTTATAATATAGCACCTACTTCTGATTATTTATAATATTAATAAATAATAATAATATAACATAAATAAATAATATAATGATAATATATAATATATCTCAATTAATATTGACATGTGTTTGTTGCATGCAATGTTTCCATTGAAACTAGCATATATACCTTATACATATAATCTATATAATATACACCGAGATTTATCATTTTTGAGGCATATTTTTTTATAGTATTTTTATTGTGTTTTATTCTCAAAATCTTGAGGTAAGTCAGCCATGAGTTTTTTTTTCTATGGAATTTGTAGACGGTGGGATGGGATCATTTATTATTGTGTTTTATCTCATTCTAAAAGAAGTAGGTGCTATATTATGACTTAGCATGCAATGACAAGGAAAACATTATGACTAATATCAAATTAAACTGGGTGGGTGGGCGATACATACACATAAATTCACTAGACTTTTTTTTACATATACGTAGTACCTACTTGCAGGAAAATCCATTGAATATTTGATTAAAAGGAAACATACACTGTCAAATTAGAAAGTCGTGCATTCCTCACTTAATGTCTTAAAATGAATCTTATCACACAATTACTATGTGTCCTGCAAAATCTTATCACGCAATTACGATGGCCACCACAATCTTGAGGTGACCCACTTGCCATGGTTTAGCAGGGTTTTTGTTTGTTTGCTTGTTTTTGGAATTCGTTGCGTGTGAAAACATGTAAAATCATGTAGGATAGAAGTAATGGTTATTTGACAATAATATTTCAAGCTTTCGTAGGGGGAGTGGAAGGGAAAAACTCGTGCATTGGTAAAGGATGTGGATGGGAAATACTAGTTGCTACTACTACAAATTGACAACACAACATGATTTGCTCAAAATCTTGAGGTAAGTCAGCCATGAGTTTTTTTTTTGTGGAATCTGTAGACGGTGGAATGGGATCATTTTTTATTGTGTTTTATCTCATTCTAAAACAATACTGTATTTTCTATCCACATCCTCTACCAAAGCTTGAAATATTATTGTCAAATAACCATTACTTCTATCCTACACGATTTTACATATTTTCGCACGCAATGGATTCCAAAAACAACAAAAAACAAACAAAAACCCCGTTAAACCATGGCAAGTGGGTCACCTCAAGATTGTGTGGTGGGCATGGTAATTGTGTGATAAGATTTTGCAAGATGCATAGTAATTGTGTGATAAGATTTGTTTTAAGAGATTAAGTGAGGAATGTATGACTTTCTATTTTGATAGCGTATGTTTCCTTTTAATCAAATATTCAATGGATTTTCCTGTAGGTAAGTAATTAGGTAGTACATAAACATAAAACAAAGTCCAGTGAATTTATGTGTATGTACCGCCCACCCATCCACTTTAAAAAATGATCCCATCCCACCGTTTATAGATTCCAAAAAAAAAAAACTCATTGTTGACTTACCTCAAGATTTTGAGCAAATCATGTCGTGTTGTCAATTTGCAGGAGTAGCAACCAATATTTTCCATCCACATCCTCTACCAATGCCTGAGTTTTTCCCATCCACATCCTCTACCAAAGCCTGGAAATATTATTTTCAAATAACCATTACTTCTATCCTAAATGATTTTACATGTTCTCATACACAATGGATTCCAAAAACAAGCAAACAAACAAAAACCCTACTAGACCATGGCAAGTGGGTCACCTCAAGATTGTGTGGTGGCCATGGTAATTGCAAGATAAGATTTTGCAAGACACATAGTAATTGCATGATAAGATTTGTTTTAAGACATTAAGTGAAGAATGTACGACTTTCTACTTTGATGGTGTGCATTTCCTTTTAATCAAATATTCAATGGATTTTCCTACAAGTAAGTAAGTAGTACGTAAACGTAAAACAAAGTCTAGTGAATTTATAAGTATGTACCGCCCACCCACCCAGTGTAATTCGATTTTAGCCATAATGTTTTCCTTGTCATCGTAAGCCAAGTTATAATATAGCACCTGCTTTTGATTATTTATAATATTAATAAATAATAATATAACATAAATAAATAATATAATGATAATATATAATATATCTAAATTAATATTGACATGTGTTTGTTTCCTACAGTGTTGTCGTTGAAACTAGCATATATACCTTATATACAATCTATATAATATACACTGAGATTTATCAATTTCGTGGCGTATTTTTATTGTGTTTTATTCTCAAAATCTTGAGGTAAGTCAGCCATGAGTTTTTTTTTGTGGAATCTATAGACGATGGGATGGGATCATTTTTTTATTATGTTTTATCTCATTCTAAAAGAAGCAGGTGCTATATTATAACTTGGCATACGATGACAAGGAAAACATTATGACTAAAATTGAGTTAAACTGGGTGGGTGCGCGATACATACACATAAATTCACTAGACTTTGTTTACATTTATGTATTACCTACTTACTTACTTGCAGGAAAATCCATTGAATATCTGATTAAAAGGAAATGCATGCCGTAAAAGTAGAAATTCGTACATTCCTCACTTAACTTCTTAAAAAAAATCTTATCACACAATTACTATGTGTCCTACAAAATATTATCACGTAATTACCATGGCCACCACACAATCTTGAGGTGACCCACTTGCCATGGTTTGGTAGGGTTTTTGTTTGTTTAGTTACCTGTAGGAAAATCCATTAAATATTTGATTAAAAGGAAGCATACGTCGTCAAAGTAAAAATTTATACATTCCTCGCTCAACATCTTAAAACAAATGTTATCACACAATTACCATGGCCACCACACAATCTTGAGGTGACCCACTTGCCATGGCTTAGCAGGGTTTTTGTTTGTTTGCTTGCTTTTGGAATCTGTTGTGTGTGAAAACATGTAAAATCATTTAGGATAGAAGTAATGGTTATTTGACAATAATATTTTAGGCTTTGGTAGAGGATGTGGATGGGAAAAACTTAGGCATTGGTAGAGAATGTGGATGGGAAATACTGGTTTCTACTCCTACAAATTGACAATACGATATGATTTGCTCAAAATTTTGAGGTAAGTCAACCATGAGTTTTTTTTTTGTGGAATCTATAGACGGTGGGATTTGATCTTTTTTTATTGTGTTTTATCTCATTCTAAAACAATATTGTTGCCTTATTTTAAATGGAAGCATTGGTTATGTAGTTTGATATGTGTTATTTTTATAATATCCAATTCAAGATCCCTATTTGCTTCTTCACGTATATATATTTTGAATTGTGAAATGAATTTTGCGTTTATTTGGTTGGTTTTAAATTTTATTTTTCTTGTTCTTGAAATTATTTTTATGAAATGTTATATACAAGAATTGTAGATTAAAAAAAAGTAAAAATAGGACCAGAACATTGTTGTCCGAGACAACTCTATCAATTCCTCCTCTAGAAACACTGTAGACTATCACAATGAACTATCACGATGGACTACCTTATGTCAGATCGTTGACTATAGAAGAATGATCAAGAGATCATAAGAATGAAAGCTATAGTTGATGAACACATCTTAGTTTGGTCCACTATCACAACTTTCAGTTTGGGCCACTACTCCAATGTTTGGTATGGGAAAGTCCAACTCCCCAAGCCTTCCTGAGACATCCAAACTATTTCCTCTTGAACTCCTCATCAAGTCAAGCTCAACCTCTAGGACATCCAAGTCCAACTCTTTTGAAACACCCTAATAACCCTATCACTAGTCCCAAATTTGGGCCCCATTTCTAAACCTTGATTTTAGGAACACCTTGTTGGCACTCCTTTTTGGAACCTTAGTACCACTTTCTAGAACCATGGACTCCAAGTCCAATTTCTACTCCAAGACCAACTCACCCTCTTTTTGGCTCCATGGGAACCCTATTCCATGCTATCCTCCTTGCATACTTGGTGCACCCCACTTTTGAGACTCTTGAGTTCCAAACACAATTATACACTTTTGTGACACCTTGGCCCTATTTTGGAGCACCCAATACCCTTGTTAGAACACCCAGTGTACCAACTTTGGAATGCCCAATTCCACTCTTGGGTCCAACCTTGTACCTCTATTGGAGCGCCTAGTTCCAATCCCTAGAACAACATGACACTTTGATTTGGGATGCCCTAGTCCACTTTTGGAGCGCCCCTGACACTCTTTTTGGGCTTGCCTTACAATTCAACTTTTTCACTAGGATTTCCTTGACTAAGAGCTCAAGTCCCCTTATTTCCTCCCTCACTCCAAAATAGGTGACACCCTCGATGCCATACCATTCGGCTCAATGTACCCTTTATTGCTTCCTAAAAGACTTGTTGGAGGGATCTTTAGATCCATGCCCTGCATTCAGACTTCTCCAATCTCCACAACCACTACACCTTTATGACACTATCATACTTGGTGCCGCTACATACCTCATACTGACCTCCTTTTTGTAAGAGTCTTATACCCTTGACTTCTCCTTAACAACCATGATTCCTACTAACTTCCCTACTTATTGTGCGAAGAAACTCTTTCTAACCTTGACTTTTCCATGTTGTTTTGTAACTCAACAACCACTGCAAGAACCTTGCCTGGATTAACCCACTAAGTTATCTATCCTTGATATAACTTTAATTATTACATCCAACACACTATGTATACAACTCACTTCAAATCATCCTAGCACTAAAACCAATCTCTTGACCTCACTATACAATACTGCCTACAGTTCCCTAATCCCATGGGGAATCCACTATCCCTAATAACCACCAAACTCTACTACTCCTAGTACAAACTTCCATAATTATATTGGATCGAATCCAACTCCTTGTAAATTGTCCTGCAAGAGATCCACTCTCAACTTCCCACTGACTTCTTTGAACCACTTCGTTGATTCTCTATCCTTCAAGAGCCCTACCCTTAGCACCTTTTATCAAATTTATCTATCCCATATGGAACTCTTGGCCCTCTCTCTATGAAAACTGTGGTGACTACATATTAACCTTTCCCTAGAGTCCAAGTTGCCCTAGTAGAAGCCTTTATTAACTATCATAGAATGAACCTAGCACCTAAACTCTCGACCAACCAATGCATAGATTTAATACACATGAAACCACACTGCCATTAAGAACGCGTCATATTTTCTCCTCTTTTGGGGAATCCTCAATAATACCACCCTTATCTTCCAACTTCTTCTACCCAAGGATCCAATCTTAGCATCCACTAAAAGATTTCCTACCTCCAACCTTGTTGTGCAAGCCCACTATACCTAGCCACCCCAAAGAACCACTCTCCACTGACTAGAATAACACTTATGACTTTGAAAGTTCATACTTTCAATCTTTGGCTTAACAACTTATTATTATTGCATCACTCTACTTACTTATTGTTTGACCTCATGGCATGCCCTGCACCCAATCTTTCCCACAACTATCCCAAAAGACCACCCAACTTATGCCCATCGATACTTCATCATAACTCACTTCCACCATCCTAGTGTACTCACAAGCCCACTCTGAGTTTTCCTTGGTGCAATTCCCTGAAGACACCCTATTATGAACTACATCATTCGCACTCAGTCTACCAACCTCGATCCATTGGGCTACTCTATTTTCCCATTGTACTACCTCGTGGCACACCATATGCCCAATATTTCCTACAACACTTCAACCCAAAGCAACAAACAACCTCTCTCAGCAAACCAACCTCTTGTGTCTAATTCCTTTACCTTGATCTACTTTGTCAACATCCACTTCATTGACTTGATTTTTCCCATAATCCTTGTGTTATGGCATCACCTCCAAACATACTCCAAACTTTCCTTGTTAAGTCCAACTAGAAATCACCATTGTTCAAGTCTCCAATACTCTTATCAAATGGCTTCTTGATCTCATGACACTGTATCTCACCCTACCCCCACAACTACCAATCCAACTTTTCACCCTATTAGCTCAACTTTCTCATAATTTCCATTACCCCAAGCAGTCCACATCTAATGTGGGAAAATTACTTCCTCATTTTCCTTATCTTTTTCCTTCCCTTGTGAATCAAACCCCATCTCAGTTCCAATCTTTGTGCCTAACTTGCCACTTTCAATTTTTCCTCAAATCTAATACCCTAGACATGGTCCTACACCCCAAAAATTGTGTCCCACCTTTGTGAGAACACAAGCCCCCATTCCACTACAATTGAACTTGTGCCCAACCAAAGACACAACTTTGTGGCCCTATTGACTTCTTGAATTCCAAGGTGATCCCCCATCCCCTAGGCGAGTCACTACAACCACATCTTTGTCCTATAATTCACTCAAGTCGACTTCCCAATAAGAGTTTTTAATGCATGAGTGGACTCCACTTGTGAGCTCATACCACCAAACCACCCACACTGATGCACCAAAATCTTGCTTTTATAGGGAGCCACACTCTTTGACACCTACCATTGAGCCCACTCATCTGACACTCACATGAATCAACTTGGTATTAGAGCTAAAAAATAGAGTTAAGGGGAGAATTTAGGTTTCTTGAAGGCTAAAAGGAGAGCCAAGCTGAGGTGGAAAGGCTACTAAATGGTTCAGAGAGTCTGCGAAGGAAGGCTTCATTGGTGTCAAAGTTGAGTTGAACCAAGGTGTATGATGAGACAAATATCAAAGTTGGGTAAGGTTATGTTTTTCATTTGGGATGATGAAGTGGAGCCAATGGCCCCATTCCATTGGTGCAAGAGGTGCAAGCAAGCCAAGTGATTAGCAGGACATGGTCATCAAAAGTGTAGGTTGGTGTTGGACTTGTTCACTAAGGAAGTGTTGTAAAGTGAAGTATAACCGATGTGGATCAAGGATCCAAAGGTCAATCCAATGAGGGGAAGGACATGATGTATGTGGTTGAGTTATAGGGTGGAGTGAAAGGGGAAATCTTGCACATGAGGAGCCTCAATAGTTCTCGATGTTTACTACTACTAAATATATATCCTCTAGTCCTTTTTCTAGAATATTTTAATGATAGATGTCATTGTTTCAAGTCAATTTTTTTGATCTAAGATATTCATTATTACAAATAAAATATTATAGTTTACAAGCAATATTATTCTTCAATATAGTTTCTTGGCACCATGCTATAAAATGAGTGCACTTAGTTATTTTCACAAAAGATATGCAGGTCAATTTAAGATCATGAAAGGTCAAAGAAGATTCTTAAGTGGTAATGAAAATGCTAAAAAAATAGAAATAAGTAACTTCACATAACAAATTGAAGGGCTCATCTATAATATCTAAAAAATATAATAATTAAAGTTATAGAAAATTGAATTTAGTATATGAAATGATTTTTTTTTTAATAATTGCAAATTAATTCGATGATTTAATCAAATACTTAAAAGAGACAATACTAGAATTTTCAGCAAAAAATAAGAATGTGGTATTCTAGTCAACCCTAATTTGAAGAAAAAATAATATTTTTAATCAAAGCTTATGTATAAGTAAAGGAAACATAGCCAGATGTGATGCATATTTTTGTAATTTTTTTCAATAAATGAGTAATCTTATTTTCAATGTCACTTTTCAAAAATATTAAAAATTAATTTTCTAGTCAATCTTGGTCAAAAATATAAAATATAAAATTTTGTTTAAACTATAGTCATTGAATCCTTGAGTACATATATTAGGAATTTACACATAGTTTGTAGAAAAAATAAATAATAATTAAGTATTAAAGTTGTAATGAGAAATAAATTATATTTTTAGAATCTTGATATTTTCCTCTACAAAACCTTTTTATTTTATTATATTTGGCTAAAAAAATCGGTTAGCTTCAAGGATGGCACCCTAAAAAAATCAAGATAACATGCATGATTTTGTAAGTTTTTGACAAGTTTTGGGGCTTCTAATTACGTACATTCAAGGTAATTTCAAGGCTTTTTTAAAGGGAGTAAAAAACTTGAGCTATACATATTAACACTTCTCCATTCAAATCTAAATCTAAATCCAAATGTTACCACTTTTCCATCAAGCGGTTTTTTTTGGTCATTGCCACTATTTAGCCCAACACATTTTCACTCGTCCATTTTTTAACTTTTATCCATAGGTATAAATCTATTTTTCCTCTTTTTGAGGTCATATATGTTTGTGATTACGTATTAAATTATCAACTTAATACCATATTTTCCTGAACCAAGCAAGGTGTCATTTTTTAATAGCTTGAATGTATTACCGTGAAACCAAATCTACTCAAACATTTACATCTTTCTCTCTTAATTCCTTCAAGGAGAAATTCATCTTGCCTATTATATTCTTTCATTGAGCTTTAATTTCCCCTATTTTATTATTATAACTCTCAAGCAATTTTCAATCTATTTATTTAATAAGGTCACTTGCAAAGTGCAACTTTTTGATGAATAATGCTTTAAAACTTGCTTCATTCATGCCATTGTATCAAGGTTAGTGTAGTGTACGAAATTGTATACCTTTACAATTTCACATTATGTTTGGGTCCCTTAGTTTATTAGACTTAATTAATCTTCTAGTTTGCTAAATTATGCATTCCGAAGCCTTATTTTCCCATTTTTCGAAAGGAGAACCAACATTAAATAAATGCAATTAATAATTAAATCACCTTGAAACATGAGTGTCATGGAGTTATATGCCAAGATCCATTCGCCCATGGATGAATGGGTCCTCATTATGGGCAAGGACCCATTTTAAAATATATTTTTGCCAACATTTTAATGATCAAAATTCAACTTGCAATTGTCGGCTTTTGGAATCTATTTTTTTAGGAAATTAGATAAAAACCTATAAATACACAACCTTTTATCATTTGAAATCTATCTAGCAAGAACACCCTTCATGAGAACAATCCTATAGAGAAAATATTATTGTCAAGAGCATTCAAGAGCAACATTATCAGTCATTTTCAACAATAATCAAAGATCCTAACATCATGTCAAAGTCATGTGTGTTCATGTTGTCTTGTGAAGGCTAATATGTATTGTTGATCCTTAAGCATGGACAAGCATTCAAGTATCCAAATCAATCAAGCAAGAAAGATCCAACATTCTTGAAGTGATGTGTTTGTCTTCAATCCTTCAAGACAACAATTGAAGGATGGTGAGTTGTAGCAAACATTTTGTCCCTCTTTGTGTATGTGCAGTTATAGGTTGATGAAGAATTGAAGAGATTTTAAAGGAGTAATTTTGTAGTGTTGCATAAGTTGCCATCATTGTTGTCAAGTCACAAAAACTAAGTTGCAAAATTTATTTTTCATCACTCCAACAGTGGGACCCACGTCAAACAAAAGCTAAGGTCTAGCATTAAAGGATTGTCAAAAGTTATTTTGGAAGCCTTGAATAGACCCATTTTCCAATGGGTGAACCAATCCCTTAGCACACACCAGAATTAGCTTTTGGTGATAGGTACATGCCATCAAACCCTTCTCAAATCTACCTGCAAATTGCCATTTCCATTTTTGTACATTCAAGAATCTGCATTTTATGTGTTAAGTCTTATTGTTCATCTAGTTTGAGCACTTCAAATCATTTCAGTTTGTTTCCAGATCTTTCAGGATTGAGATTCAAGTTTGATTGACTCACCGTTGAGGTTGAAAGTCAATATTTACACCTTGTGATCTCTTTCCTAATGAAATCCCTAGGGAAAGACACCTATTGAGACCCTTAGGTTCTATATACACATATAGAACCTTTTGGGATCCCTTTCCCCATTTTTCATTTTGGTGAACCCGACATTGTACGACATACTAAATTTTTTATTTGGAAGTCCTTGAAACCCTAAATATGGGTTTTGCATCATCTTGTTTTGCACTTCATTTAGGGTTACATATTGCATAATTGTATCATTTAAACATATAAATCCAAAAATATTGCATACATTCTATATAATAGCTTGCATTAAAGTCTGTTTTAGTCATTTAGATCAAAATTGCATTAGAAAAATATCATTTTGTTCATACACTGTCATATAATTGCATTTACATTTCATCAAAAATTCTAGAAAAACCATCACTAAAGAATCTATTTGCAATTAGGAACAGTGAGCTTAAATATCGAATCAAACACTCAAATTTTAATTTTTCAAAACCTTGTGCAAAGACCCATTTACCCCTAGGTGAACCTGTCCTTGTACATGTGATTTTGCAAAATTCTATGCATATCTCTATCTTTGTCTGCTTTATTTGCTTGTAATGCAAATCTTTGTTTCAATTTTAGAAATTGCATATTTTTGTAGCTTTTTGCATTTAGTTGAATTGGTGAAAGAAAGTGCATTGTTTAAGATCAAAATTTGTATTCAAAAGTAATCATTTTTTAGGTTTTTGCATCTTAAAATCAATCAATTATCATATTTTAGATCTAAAAATTGTAGTATCTTCTTCAATACTTGCATTGTGTTTCCTATTTATGGGTATTTACTATATTTATTTAGTGATTTTTGGGTGCCAAGAGATAATCGTACAATTTCCTTTGTGCCTCCTAAAATCAAACAAGTTTATAAACCTAAAGAGAAAGTGGTTTCAAAGCTCTTGGAGGTCCCTTTTGTTCCTTCCCTAAGGGAAGATAAGAGAACGATGGTTGATAAACCTGCTCCTACACCATCACAACTTGAAAACCATGCAAGAAGAAATCAAAATGCTAAATAACGTAGGCATAAACATCATGCTATTGCTCATTAATTAGAAGAAAGGAATAAACCAACAATCCAAGATCAACAACTAACTCAAACAAAACATGATGATCCTCCACCTTTGCCACAACATGAAACTTCTCCACCACAACAAAAATAAGAACATACAACGGACATTGTCATTAGACCTCTTGTTGTGATTAACTTGGATGATGATGATGAGATTGTTAAGATTGATGAAGAAGTGCATAATGAATTGAATTTTCCATTTTCCATTTCTATGAATTTAGATGGGGGTAGCTGTGATGATCCTCCTGATGAGAGTGACCCACCATGTGTTGAACCTGGTGATTGTCCTAGTATAGCACTTGTCATTGCCCCTTTAGCTAGTTGTCCACCTACCGTTCATGATGAGCAAGTTTGGGATGTAGATGACTTGCTTTAGGTTGGCTCGCATGTTACATGCTTTTCCTTTCTTTCTATTTTCTTTGTGATTGCATGTATGTAATGTGATCCCTCATATTGTGCTACTTGGCATGTCTTAATGTTTGTGAGATTTCTTTGGATAACCCTTGTTACTCTGTTGGTGTAAGGATACAAAGGAAGTGAATCTGTTGTGACATTCTTCTATTTGTATCTACATTCTTCTATTTTTCATAAACATTGTCTTTCCTTTTTATCTTGTGTTTTCCTTTTGGGGACGATGCAAGGCATTGAGACATTTAGGTCTCTTCCATGTTGACCCAAAATATTTTCTTTTCTTTTGCTCTCTATGTGTCATTCTTCCATTGTGTTTGTTGTTCTACGAGTATTTGGGGAATGATGATAGTTCCAAGCTCTATTATATCATTGTAGCAAAGACATACACTGACCCTGAATCCATGGATCCCTTATGTGTTATCTTTTGGGATTGCGTGTGGGGGAAACCCCTCTTCATGAAGCAACTTTATTTGGAAACATATCATTGGCATAGGGCTTTCCAAATAAGCTCTCATTGCCCTTTTATCAATTGGAATTTATCATTTTCTACTTTAAAGCAATTTCTCATAGCATGGTGTTTAGCAATTTCTTTAAAGTGGGGGCATACATTGGCATTATTTATTTGCACCCCCCGAGGTGAGTTTTATTTGCATCCCTTGAGGCAAGTTTCATTTTTAGTTTGACATTTTGTTTCACTTTTGTTCACAGGAGTTGAACTTAGTGTAGCGTTGTCATAGCACATTTATCATTTTGTGGCACCTTATCAATGTTATCAAGAAGTATAAATTTTTGTATGGTTGGCGTATGAGTACACACCTTTTGATGACTTAAGTGTGTGTTTTCTCATCTGCCACCCTTTTATGCGTACACACCTTCTAATGACTTAAGTGTGTGTTTCTCATTTTTCCTCGGGGCTCACCTAGTGTATAGCAAACTACACTAGCCCTTATGAGTGCATTTTTCCATCCTCCTTTTTTTTCCTTTTTACATTAAAGCTTTGACATTATATGCTTTTGTATCTTGTCTTGCTGCACATATCTTACATGCATGGCATGTGTCCCTTTGTGCTTATGTTGGTTTGCCATGGGATTTTAGATCTTGGGGGCTTGATCACCCTCCTTGATCCTTTGTTATCCTATCTCATCAACATTTGTGCACTTGGACCCCTCTTGACATATATTTTTCTACTTTAGTGTGAGTTTGAGTGTAAGTTCATACTCTCACTAAAGTGGGAGCTAAATATAGTGTAGGAAAGTGTATACCTTTACAATTTCACACTATGTTTGGGTGGACCTTAGTTTAATGGACTTAATTAAGCTTCTAATTTGCCAAATTATGCATTCTAAAGCCTTATTTTTTAATTTTTCGAAAGGAGAACCAACATTAAATAAATGCAATCAATAATTAAATCACCTTGGGACATGAGTGTCCCGGTATTGTAGACAAAGACCCATTCGTCCATGGGAAAATGGGTCCCCTTTATGGGCTAGGACTCATTTAAAAATATGTTTTTGGTGATATTTTAATGATCAAAATTCAACTTGCAATTGTTGGCTTTTAGAGTCTAATTTTTGGGAAATTAGATAAACACCTGTAAATACATAGCCTTTTATCATTTGAAATCTATCTAGCAAGAACACACTTTATGAGAGCAGTCCAAGCATTGTTCATCCTCAAGCATCCAAACATTATAGTATCCAAATCAATCAAGCAAGCAAGATCCAACATTCTTGAAGTGATGTGTTTATCTTTAGTCCTTCAAGACAATAATTGAAGGGTAGTGAGTTGTAGTGAGCATTGTTCATTCATCCTTTCCTTCCATTTTTCATTATTTTTCTATCAAGGTTTAATTACCAAACTAGGGTTTGACCAGGAAAAGCCCCATACAAATAAACAAAACATTTTTTCCCTCTTTGTGTATGTGGAGGTTATAGGTTGATGAAGAATTAGAAAGATCTTAAAGGGGCGATTTTGCATTGTTGCACAAATTGTCGTCATTGAAACTAAGTTGCATAATTTATTTTTGTCACTCTAATAGTGGGACCTGTGTCAAACAGAATCTAAGATCCAACATCAAAGGACTGCCAAAAGTTATTTTGGAAGCCCTGACAAGGACCCATTCGCCCATGGGTGAACTAGTCCCTGAGCACACCTCAAAATTAGCTTATGGTGACAAGTACATGCCATCAGACCCTTCTTAGATTTTCCTGCAAACTGTCATTTCCATTTCTATACATTCGAGAATCTGCATTTTATGCGTTAAGTCTTATTGTTCTTTCAGTTTGAGCACTTCAAATCATTTTAGTTTATTTCTAGATCTTTCCTATTGTCCTAAGGACTAAGATTCGGGTCTGGTTGACTCACCATTGAGGTTGAAAGTCAATCTTTACACCTTGTGATTTCTTTCCTAATGAAATCCCTTGGGAAATACACCTATTGAGACCCTTAGGTTCTATATACAATACACAACCTTTAGGGATCCCTTTCCCCACATTTCAGTTACAAATTTATTCATAATATTAAAGCGAATATTTTATATATAAAAATCTCTTCTATTGTTGCACTTCTCCCTTAAATAAATCAAATTCATTCATTTTGGTTATGAGATAATTATTTTTTGAGTGTTATTGTTTGTTTCCCATCTACAATTTTGCTTCTAACTTTATTCTCTACCATTAATTTTTCTAGTTGCTCCTAAAAATAAATAAAACATGTACCCTCTAGTACATAAGGAATTAACAATTTATCCTTCACTAGGACCTCTATATTTTTCACCAAAGAGTGAGTAATCTTATCAACTTGTCGTGGATTTTGGTTCCTAATTTTAATTGGAATGTGTATACCAATGAAATTTTTATAAATCCTAACTTGCTCAAGGTTCTCAAGTCTAGATTTATTACAAATTTACCTCAACACACTTGATAAACACAATACTTGTTATGGTTTATCCTAAACTAACTTTAGGTTTAGGCTTCATAAGACAAACTCTTCATTCTTATCTCCCAAGAAACATGTGTCATGTAGATATTTACTCTAGTGGGTTGATGATCAAGGAAGTACCTAGTGAACCAATAATATAGGTTATCCCATGGGCTAATTACAAAGGTGAGAACATTATGAAGTCAAATTTACATGGGGAACAGTTCTAAATTCAAATTATTTTTTCTCTAGGTTTAAGATGGATGTGAGTCTTATTGATTCGATATTACTAAAATGATTAGATCTGGATAGATCAAAATATAATGTTGTGAAGGACTTGGCAAAAATGATCCCTTTATATAGCTTAAATTAAATTAGTTTTAGGTTTAATTTAGAAAAACACATCATCTGAGACTTCCATTAAGGGGCACATCTCATGTAAATATTCATTTTGGTAAATCAAAAGGTGGAGATTCACCTAACATATCAATAGACATATATCTCCCTCAAGGTTTACTTTGAATGTAAAATAATATAAAATTTGGATTACTTACACCTTTAGATGCAAAATTCAAGGTATTCCTCTTTAATAGATGTGAGAATATAATGGAATTGGATGTGATAATGCTCTTGGATCTAAATTAATAATCATATATCTCCAATAGGCTATTCAAACATTAGAAATTAATTCAAACTGGCTTAGTAACCATTTTAGCTAGATATACCTTGCAAGCTTGAATTGTGATTATCAACATAGTCCCCTTCTCCAAGGAGATATATCTTCTAGATATTAACTTTGAGGAAATTAATGTTCAAGAACCACCTCAACTAAGTAATAACTAGGATTCATGAAAACTTTACACTAAATCTTATGCAACAAATTTTTAACCTTTAATCCTAAAGAAAGATATAACCAATTCACTTTTCATGAAGAGAACAAGAGACCTTACATGAAACTCAAGATAAACCATATTCCAAGCCTAACTAAACCCTACACATTACTAACAATAAAGAAAATACCAAGATTAATTTTTTTTTAAACATTAATAATTTTGAAAACATGAAACATCAAAAATATCAAAATAAGTTTGGGACTCCTAAGAACCCTTTTAGGAATGATTTTAAGTCTAGACCATTATTTAAGAACAATGAACTCATGATGTCCTTAACATAATTAAAAATAGGAAACCTTCAAACTTGTTAAGGATAATTATAAATCTCCAATATTAAGGTCTTACTCCATGATAATAAGGCTTATGACACTAAGGAAATCTCTAACTATCCTAACCACAATGCTTGAGTTCCTAAGGAAATAATTCTAGGCTTAAACTAAAATCCATACACTTCTGAGTATAATCATATTAACTTCATTTGCTGTAACATCACAAAGTCATGTCATTTAGCTTATAGGTTAACCAATAACCAAGTGAGGAATACAAATTCAATAGAAAGGTATAAAAATCTTAGATTAATAATTGGCTTCACCAATATCATCCAGTTGCATCTAGAGATCCAAAGCTAAACTACAAATTAAGGGTACTATTAATTATAAAACACATGAAACTCATCTCTAGTGAGTACAAATTATATGAAGGAACTTGGTCAAACAACCTTATTACCATGTTCATTAATACGATGATAGAACCTACTCAAACAACTATACATGAAATGATTCATATAAGAATGCAAGGTTAGTAAGTCATCTATAACTCATTCAGAATCAACTCCCTTTACTCATAGAATTATAATTTGATTCAATATTTATTTATATTTAAGAATAAGATTACATTTTGAAGTCTATGATTTAATAAATCATATACAACTTCTCTTAGTCAATGAGACAATTTCCTCCAAAGTTTACTATGGGTAGTCTCCAATATTTTTAACAAGAATCTAAAGACTATCCATGTCCTTCTTCTGAAGGTTATGATATATCATTGTGCTTCATTTACCTTGTTATGCCTATATACATACTAAAACAAGTCAATCCAATAGATTCCTATTAGCTACAAACTCACTATATATTTAACACAAGCCAAATGGAAAAGAGCCTAATACTTGAGTTGGTTTGTAGATGATAATCCATGAAGTTGTTTACTTAGTTTTACAATACTAGGCTTCAACCTTGACATGCACTTTATTAGGATTCTTTTTAACTCCTCTATTATTAGCTATTCTTTTCTTATCTTTCACTTGACTCTCATTTGCTTAAATGTTACAATATCATAGATTTAACAACCTTCATCCTTCTATTTATCCTAATAACTTAAAAACATCTAGGCCATCTTCCCATAGGATTTTATTGGTTGGTTTAGCCATCATATAATTTCTTGGAATATTTGTTTGAGATTTACCTTTAGTTATGAAATCATGTCATTCTTTGGTCCATTTGAGTCACATGTGAACCTTGTAATTGTCTAATTGTATTTTTTGTTTATAGTATATGGTTAGGTGGGTAATTCCATCCTTTTCTAGACTCACAAAAATATTCTTAGTTCGAGGCTTATTTACTTTGAAAATGTTAGACCTAATTTATTTTCTTATCATTGTTTCTTACAAATTGATTATGTGTTTTCTTTTGACTCATGAAACCTAGCTTCTTAACCAACACTAGATGCTCTATTTTCACTATATTAGACCACTTATGCATTGTCATCAATTACAAATCTTAAATTCCATAAATTTGTATTTACAATACTAGGCTTCAACCTTGGCATGCACTTTATTAGGATTCTTTTTAGTTCCTCTATTATTAGCTATTCTTTCCTTATCTTTCACTTGAACCTCCTTTGCTTGAATGTTACAATATCATAGATTTAACAACCTTCAACCTTCTATTTATCCTAATAATTTAAAAATATCTAGGTCATCTTCCTATGGGATTTTATTGGTTGGTTTAGCCATCATATAATTTATTGGAATATTTGTTTGAGATTTACCTTTAGTTATGAAATCATGTCATTCTTTGGTCCATTTGAATCATGTGAACCTTGTAATTGTCTAATTGGATTGTTTACTTATAGTATATGGTTAGGTGGGTAATTCCACCATTTTCTAGAATCACAAAAATATTCTTAGTTGTAGGCTTATTTACTTTGACAATGTTAGACCTAGTTTATTTTCTTATCATTGTTTCTTACAAATTGATTATGTGTTTTCTTTTGACTCATGGAACCTAGCTTCTTAACCAACACTAGATACTCTATTTTCACTATATTAGACCACTTACGCATTGTCATCAATTACCAATCTTAAATTCCATAAATTTGTATTTACCCCTTCTGCTTGATTGGTCCAAACCATGTCAACATGATTACATGTACATTGAAATAAATAATCGTGCAGTCATCACATTTTTATAAATTACATAAAATCATTCAAAAGACCTAATAAATAAATAAATAAAATGTTAATCCTAAAATATGAAATCTAAAACAAATGATTTGAGATTCTTAGTCGAAAACATCATTTTAAGTTAACATCATTCTAAACTTCGAGTGAGCATTGATCTACACAAATTTTCTAGATACCTCCTCAAGTGATAGAAATGTTATTTATGTTTATACTGGGTAAATATAGAATTGAGACCATAATTCCTTAAATTAAAATCATAATCTAATTTAGAACTCATGAGGTTTTGAATCATCATTCTTTAGCAAGAGACATGCAATTAAGTATTTAAATCAGCTACAATTTATACATATTTAAAATCAATTTTAATACGAGTTCATGATATTTAGTTTCATAATACAAGGAGTTCTTCGGATTTCATTCCATGATTTTCTCTAATATAATTAAGAAATTGTGGGCGTATTGCATTCTAAGCCTATAGGCAAGATTTCATTGGTTTAAACTAGAACGCATACATGTTGCAATGGGCTCTTATTTTTTAAATTATCTGGATCTTGTCACATCCCACACTCAGCTCTTGGATCTTGTTACATGTTGCAATGGGCTCTCATTTTTAAAATTATCTAGATGGGGTGTGGATGCCCTCATGCCACACATCAAAAGAATATTCAATAGGGTTATTCAATATGGTTTTCCAGAGAATTGGACGACCAGTGTTGTCATCCCCTTGCACAAAAGTGGTGATATCAACAACCCCTCAAATTACCGCACTATAATGATTAACCCGCTCTTTGGTAAACTCTTTGGGAGCATGGTTGAGCGTCAAATTAGTAAGTGGACAGAAAAAAGAGGGAAATAGGGCAAAAGGGCAAGCAGGCTTTAGACCAAAATACTCTACCATCGATCACTGCATTACTCTTAGGTACTTGATTGAGAAAGTTTGGGATAAACAGGGTGGTGAGGTCTTTTGTTGCTTTGTAGACTTCAAGAAAGCATTTGACATGGTCCCTAGAAACAAGTTATGGTCTAGAATGGAAGAGTTGGGAATTCCAAAAAAGCACAGGGCTATTGTTCATAGGTTATATGATCAGGTGCAAGCTAAAATCAGAACTAAAAAGGGAATGTCTGAATGTTTTGGGAGTGACATTGGCGGCAAACAAGACTGCCCTCTCTCGCCTACATTATTTGGGTTGTATATTGACAAATTAGAGGAATGGTTAGACAATTTTGGTGGGGGAGGAGTTGAATTGACAAATTATGTAATAAAATTGCTGCTATATGCGGATGACCTTATTCTAATGGCAAAAACAACGCATGATTTGAAGGAGCACTTGAAAGCTCTTGAATTATTTTGTCAAGAGGTTGGGATGCAGGTGAACACCAGCAAAACTAAGGTTATGATATTTACCTTGAAAAGAAAGAAGGATGTTTTAGAATTTGTCTTCGAAGGCAGCCCCTTGCAAGTGGTTAGTGATTATAAGTACCTTGGCCTTGATTTTCACTATAGGCTTAGTTGGGAGACATGTAGAGCAAAAATGATTCAAGGTGGTTGGAAAGCTTTATACTCTTTGCAAAATAGATGTAGGAGTGCTGAATTATGGGACTGGAAAATGAAGAAAACTCTCTTTGGGTAACTAGTGGTGCCGGTGGTTCTTGATGGGTGTGAAGTTTGAGGTGGCAATACCTCAGCAATGAAGTGGAGACAAATTGAAAGACTACAAAAATATTTAATCACAAGTAGCCTCAAAATAAAATCGTTTGTTCCCTATGAGATTGTCCTAGCGGAGGCTGGGGCCTTACCTGTGGAGGCATCGGCTATGATTCATTTACTAAGTTATTTAAAGAGGCTAGAGAACATGGAGGTGTCCCGTTGGCCTAAAATGGCGGTAGCAGAGAAATTGAATAGAAGGAAGAGCACGTGGATGAAGCAAAATAACAAGTGGTTGAGCAAGTGGGGTATCAGCGTAGATAATTGCCCAAATAATATTAAGGCAATCAAAATGTACGTGCAACAAAAAGTTAAAGAAATCATGTGGGCTAGGGAGTTATCAAGAAAAAGAGAGTATTACATCAAGCACTTTAATCCCTCATATGACCACACTCAAAAAACTATATAGGTGCGGAAATAAGATGGAAAGCGAAAATGCTAATAGCTCAGCTAAGAACTAGCTCGCACCAATTAAGATGTGAAACTGGTAGATGGACGACACCTAAAGAAGAATGGGCTAATAGGATATGTAGGTTATGTACTTTAGGGTTTGTAGAGACGGAATGGCATTACATCATAGAATGTCCAGCTTATTCGGATATTCGGGTCAATTATATCGAGATTCTAAATGTGGACATTTTATACAGCTTATTTGAGGCAGAGTATATCGAAAAGTGCTGATTACTTAGTAAAAATACATAGCAGAAAATCCAAATTACAAAAGGAAAGGGAGATCAAGTAGTTGCTGGGCGGTGGTTTCTATTTTGGGTGATGTTCCATTTTTGTTGCTGATTTGTGGGTCCCATAGGCTGTCTGGGCTCGTGGACGCTATTAAAAACCTTCATTCATTCATTCATTTCCACAGGGATAATAAATTAAAATGGAATTTTGAAATTTGAAGAGTGTGTCGTTGGGCAGGTATGTAGGAGTGAGGACTCGTACGCCACCCTAAATACCATTTCCTGCCATGCCATTAAGGCAGTATGGCATCCCTTCTTCCCACCAGACAACCCCATTGCGGAGGAGATGTAAGTTTTTTTTCGTGACCATTTGGGGCAATGTTTTTGGAATCAAATATGATTAGACAGAGATTCAACTCAGCGTGGAGAAAAGCCAGAAAAAAATGCAGGAGACGAACACCATTAAATGAGATATGACGTACCAGGAGGGGATGTGGGTCAAAAGAAGAGAATTTGTTCCATTAAGAAGGCATGGCGTCCCTTATTCTGGAAGAAAAAGATTTGCAGTATGGAGATGATGGACAGTTCGCAAAGGAAAGTTTGACCCACAACCTCCATAAAGTTACATTCTCAGGCAGTTGAGAGTTACGTTTTTCCTCAGGATGTCAGTAGCTGAGGTCGACGGGGAATGATCGGGCAAGGAGGGGATGCAAAATATGGAAGCAAGGCTGAGAATGTCATGAGAGAGGGAAGAGGAAACATGGTCTCATGGAATGCACATATTCCAGAATATGAACAGAATTGATTTGTTAATAAGGCTTTAAAAACTTTGAAGCAAAGGTGATTGGCAGGTGTAAGCGAGATTCCGTAGCCGCTTCCCTCATCCTCTCTACGTATGCCAAAATGAGAGCTTTGGAACATGGTTATGGATGCGTGTGCAGTCTTGGACAGAAAATGAGAGGTTTTTCATTCAAGCGTGAGTTGTAGAGGTCAGACAGGAGAGATCAGTTCGACGGAGGGCATGAGAACTATTGTTGTGACCTTTTCAACCAAAGAAACTTCACGAATCAGGTACCCATCATTACAAATGACCGGTATTACAGCTAATGTATGTTATTATTGGTATTAAAGCTCAATGTGTGCTCTTGTTCTTTAGATGATTTTTTTTGTAGTCTAGGATATATATTAAACTTCTGCCAACCGTAGTCATCATTCCAAGCTGAGGTTGACAAAAATATTAAGTGACAGTCTAAATAAGAAAATATCAGTCTCTTTCCAAAATTTACATGTTAGCCATTGGAAGTAGACGAACATTAAAAGGCTATTAACCTAATGAAATAGGTGTCTGTCTCTACACCCATATGGTAAATATGTAAACAAAACTAGAAGTTTAGACAAGGCACGATTTGATTGACAAAATGGCTCAAAGAAATGTGGCCTCAGTGAATGCCTTGGTGGCAGGACGTGTTCGAAATGGCTGTGTTAAAAGGCCTTAGAAAATTAAATACAAAACAACATCCTGCCTGCTTACACTCAAATTGGAACTTGAGAAGAGGGTATGGAAGCCATCAAAACAGTATTAAAAATGGGTTATTATCCAAATGTTATACTTGCCAGGGCCACTATCTATCACTATAGACTTCATGTCAACTCATGCAAAAGAATATACCAACAAGCTCTCTCTTGAATGATTCCCAACTATGACTAATTCTCTTTATAGCTAATATTGTGTGAATATGATTTGAAGTTCTACATGGAGAAAATGTTTCCTTATAGTTGAATAAGGCACTATAGTTTTTACAGGTTCTTTATCTTGAAGAAGACATTTTTAAGGACTACATTAATAGTTCATTACCATGAAATTAATTCTCTAATAAATTTGTACACACAATTGTGGCTACATACTTTGTAATGTTCCTTTTTTGGGATTGCCCTAAACCTTGCTCTAGAATCACAAGTTTAATGTAGTTATGGTTATAACTTACTGATTAAATGCTTTAAGCAAAGATAAATCTTGGTTTAGGTCTTGCAATCATATTAGATAATATTGGAATATAATTCATATGATCAAACATATATAATAAATTTCTTAATCTATTTAAACCATGTAAATACATAACTATTTCAAATAATATAAACCACACAATATCCATAATTCACATTGGAAGTTGGATCATAATGGGACTTGGATGAGGAGCATGATAAGTCTGCTCGAAGCTATCCATACCAAGCCCAAGAGTAGATATACCATCACTCTTGGCCCTCAAGTGGCAAACACACAGTCATCCAACATGGGGTGGTGTACTTGGTGGACTTATATCTGCATTCCCTACCCTTGCTGCCTTATCCATCCCTCTTACAATCAACAACCAATCCGTGTACAGATTGGGGAGAAGCTACAATAAGAGGCCCGCAGATTCCCCTTTCTAAGTCAAAGGGTAGATACTCACCCCCTTGGCCTCAAATGGCTAGCTTGGAGTGGCGTACTTAGAAGGAAATCTAGTATCTGTTCACCCTATTGGAATTTGCCCCATTCCCCTCATGGTTGCATTGATGAGAATTGTAAACACTCAATATATCCAGATTCATAGAGATTAACATCATCATTCACCATATATCACAATACTTGCTAAATATAAGATTGCTATATTCTAAGATGCAAATATGTTAACCAATGCTGACTTCTACCCTTGTCTGCTGAGTGCGGATAATTATGTTTGATCTGCTCCAATCACCTTGCTGTTAGATCTGTTTTTAATATTCAGTAGACATTGCTTAAAGAGAAAAAATAGATTAAATCAATGAATAATTACTAATAAAGATTAATAATTGCTGCAAGCATCATTATTGCATAATCATATAATACACACACACACATATATATCTAATTGATATGGACTTATATATTTATATATATTAAACTTACTTCCCTTATTATTGATTAATGATTTGTCTTCCTATCTATCTCATTGAACCGTCTTCTTACTCCCTATATTTCTTCTTGATATTTGCTCCAATTCCCACATGATATTTTGTTCCTTATCTTCATTCTTCTTGAATAAACTTGTTGATTTTATTCAGATTTCTAATTCATTTCTATTCCATTTTGTTCCTTCCAATATGTTGTATTTTCTAGCTTCCTTGAATGCAGATATGATTCGATACCCTGATTCTTGATTTCTTAATTCCCAATCCGTTGTTTTATCCCCAGTGCAAATATTTATTTCTAATTCATCCCTTGATTGCAGATATATTACTAAATATTATTCCCTTTTTGTTTTCCCATTCTTCTCACACTCCCTCCATTTATATCTTTATCTCTCTTCGAAGAGATACATCATTTTGAATGAAGACAACCTTCTAAAAAGACATGTCCCTTTAACAAACCTGTCTTCCATTAACTTGATCGTTGCCTTATTAATCCTTACTGCTGCCTGCTTACCATTAATCGCTCTCCTCTCAAGATCATCATCATTGCCTATTAAGTATGAATGCAACCTTTGTAAATAACTCGATTAATTCTTAAGCGCTACCTTCACATTATGATTATTGTTTAGTAATCGTTGCCTTTCATAATTGCTATTGTTTACTAATTTTTATATTAATATATTCTATGTTTATATATATATATATAGTATTTATTTATAATGATTATAATTTAAGTTGTTAATATTTATATTTATTTATTTGCATTTTAACGTTTTATAATTTAGTGTTGTAATTTTAGGGGCATGACAGTCCGCCCTTCCCAAAATTGCTAGTCCTCAATCAATCACAATCTAGGATGCTCCCGAAGTTACCAAGATCCCAAACCTACCTTGTAGATTTGTATTGCTCCTTCTGGGGATGCAATTAGCTTTTGTTGTGATACCTTGATGTATTTAGGAGTTGAAAACTCTATAGCTAGTCATGATTGTCTTGGTTAAGTCCGACTTAATATTGCAATGATGTCCTTGGAGAGTGATATTGATTGTTAGTATGCTTTGAATAAGTTTAGTACCATCCTCTAAAGTATGACGACAATTGATTGTCTTATGTATTGCTATTTCCCAATAAGTCTTAACAACGAAACCAAGAGTTGGAAATTAGCTAGACCTGTTTCTCTCATTTCATTACCTCAAGGATCCTAGGCAATGATACAAATTCTTCCTTACCCCTTGTTGAACGCTACAATGATAGAAAAAAATTGCATCCTTCATCATGATGGATTATGAGAGTGTTGCAAATAACAGAATCCTTTGTGCAAAGCCAATTTCATATTTGAGGAAAAAGATCTAGGTGTCCTTTACTACAAGCTGTATCCTTTCTTTCTAAACAATCAAATGACAACTTCCCTTAGATAAAGTATACCTCATTTCATATAGACATTTACCAAGTTTGAGGTGAGAATGATCCTAGGATTTGTGGGTTACGGGCTCTGAACTTATGTAGCAACTTTGAGTGTAACTTGATTGGGACCTAATATTGATGTCCTTGATCTTTTATCATGAATGTAGAATTACTTTAACCAAGAAAAGGAATTAAGAGAAGAAGACCCTTGGATTAAGTGATCGACTTTAGATATTACATATAGAAGTGAATTTGGTTCATAAGACAAGTTTACTTGATCAATTTTGTAGGTTACAAGGTTGATCCATACTTTGACCTATTGTTTCTATGAGTGTGGGATAGATCATATGTGTTATGGATTTGATCGTGCATTATGATCTTGTCCAAAATGAATAGAACAAATGTTTTCTTGCCTTAATGAAGCTTAATGAATATAACATCTGATAAATCTCAAAACACAAACTTCAATTTATAGTGTCCACGGTTCTTTCTAAAATTTCGTTTAGGTCTCTCTAAGAGTCAAGAATTGAGTTGTCTTTATTACATTCTCTCAAAATGTTATTTTGGCAGATTTGAGTTTGGTTGAATTTAGGTTTTTATTACTATTTCCAATTTCGAATATGATGTTTCAAATGGGGTGTTATGGGTAAATCATTGTGGATTGTTTATTGTTTGGTTTTTAAGATATTGACCATCCTAGGTTAAAATGATATCTCGGTGTACTTATATCTCGAATTTTGAAAGTAAGATAGTCTTAATCCATCTTTGTATCTTAGTTATGCCTAAATTTCTATGACAACTAGTGAGGGAAACATGTGGATTTCTATTTGAAAATCACGAGTTGCTATGATTGATTGTTCCTTCCTTGGGAGACCTTTTGATATTTTGATTGTTTGATTTCTAATGGGTAGGTGTGTGGTGGTTGTTTATTGAATTTCAGTGAATTAAATCATCCTTGACATCCATTTCTTGAAGGAGTCACCACCCTTCATTATATAGGAGTCATAGTCTTTCACCTTTGAAAGGTCACAACTTTTCACCTTTGAAGAGTCACAACCTTTCATTTGAAGAGTCACACCCTTTCATATTAGGAGTCGCAACCTTTCTTGCATCCTCACTATTCGTGAGAACCTAAATTAGTTCATTTGTAAAATCGCTTAAGGATCTATTCTCAATTGAATTATTCAATGATGTTATGGATGTCTTTCTCAAATGACATGCTCTCCCTTTTTATCACCAGTTTGACCCTGATGGAGTCACACCTTATCACTTCAATAGTTACAACTCTTCATTAATGCATTTGGACATTAATAGTAATTCAATTTAGATAAGTTAATCTGGTAGCACGCTTCTCAACTCAAGAAGCACAACCTTTTTAACAATTTCATAATTTTTAAGCATACAGTAATCATAAACACACATGGAGTAATCTTGTTGAAAGCACATCTAGTATGAAGCAAACACATAGATATACACAATACATGGAGTATAAATACATGTAAGACATGAAGCATGCCCATAAATACATGCAAGTCATGAAGTATACACATGAATACATGTAAGTCACAAAGTATACACATTACACATGAGTCACAAAGTATACACATGAATACACGTAAGCTGCATGAATACATGTAAGTCACGAAGTCATGAGGTATACACATGAATACACGTATGTCGCATGAATACATGGAAGTCACGAAGTATGAATACACGAAGTCACAAAGTATGAATACAAGAAGTCACAAAGTATACACATGAATACACGTAAGACACAAGCATACATGTGAAAGGCAGACGCATATAGAAATGTACTGTTGGTCCATTGATTTTAATTTTTGATTTACTTAAATAGAGAGTTGAATGGTGGTTAAAGTAGGTTTGTTCCACAAGCTGGCATGATTAAGGCTTTGATACCAATTGTAATGTCCCCTTTTTGGGATTTCCCTAAATCTTGCCCTTGCATCACAAGTTTAATGTAGTTAGGGTTATAGCTTACCGATTAAATGCTTTAAGCAAGATAAATTTTGGTTTAGGTCCATCAATCATGTTAGATAATATTGGAATATAATTTGTATGATCAAACATATATAATAAATGTCTTATCTATTTAAACCATGTAAATACATAACTATTTCAAATAATATAAACCACTCAATATCCATAATGCACATTGTAAGTTGGATCATAATGGGACTTGGATGAGGAGCATGATAAGTCCACCTGAAGCTATCCATACCAGGCCCAAGAGCGGATATACCAGTCCTCTTTGCCTTGAAGTGGCAAACATGTACAATCATCCAACATTGGGGTGGCATACTTGGTGGACAAATTTGTCTCTGCATTCCCTACCCTTGCTGCCTTATACATCCCTCTTATGATCAACAACCAATCCATGTAGAGATTGGGGAGAAGCTACTTGATAGGAGGCCCTTAGATTCCCCTTTCTAAGCCCAAGGGCAGATACTCACCCCCTTGGCCCCAAGTGGCCAGCTTGGAGTGGCGTACTTAGAAAAAAATCTAGTATCTGCTCACCCTACTGGAATTTCCCCCATTCCCCTCACGGTTGCATTGATAAGAATTGCAAACACTCAATATATCTAGATTCATAAAGCTTATACATTAACATTATCATTCATAATATATCACTATACTTGCTAAATATAAGACTGTTATATTCTAAGATACACATATATTAACCAATGTTGACTTCTGCCCTTGTTTGCTGAGTGCAGATAATTACGTTTGATCTGCTCTAGTCACCTTGCTGTTAGATTTGTTTTTAATATTCAAAAGACATTGCTTAAAGAGAAATAATTAGATTAAATCAATGAATAATTACTAATAAAGATTAATAATTGCTACAAGCATCATTATTGGATATATATATATATATTTTAATTGATATGGACTTATATATTTATATATATTAAACTTACTTCCTTTATTATTGATTAATCATTTGTCTTCCTATCTATCTCATTGAACCGTCTTTTTACTCCCATGTATTTCTTCTTGATATCTGCTCGAATTCCCACATGATATTCTGTTCCTTATCCCAATCTGCTCACACATTTTTCCTAAATAAATCTGCTAATTTTATTCAGATTTCTAATTCATTTCTATTCCATTTTGTTCCTTTTGATCTGCTGTTTTTTACGCCAAAGGTGTATCCTATTTCAACAAGACAAAGCTAAAAAGGACAATCAAATGGTTGTTATGGTCTGCCGACCATTGATTTACTTTCAGCCATTGATTGAAAAGCGTTCGGCAGTAGACGTGGGAGAAGCTTCAAAAAGGTGACGCAATCTTTTATTTCAAACTCCCAGTCAAACTACCCTGCCCACGGAATATTGGTGAAGCTTCCTACGATGTTGTGTGGAAAGATTTGGCTTATTTATTTCATACTTGCAGCTGCCCCAAATCCTCACACTACCAAAGTCTTTAGCCTCTGTTTTTTACCAAATCCTAATTTCTGCATAGGGGGATTGACGTGTCTGGGAAGGAGTGGAGATTCCCTTTGCTGGAGGAGGTGGAGGCGAAGAAAGCAGAGAGAGTGAAGGGTATTTATGTGTACAATAATGTGTTTGGGGCGATCCCTGAATCCGTGAGATGGTTGCAGAGGCTGAAGATGCTCAAAGTATTTTCCAATGAGGTGAATTTGTTCCCCTAGGAGGTGGGGGATTTGGTGTAGCTGGAGCATTTGCGCATGAAAGTGTGTGAGTCCTCCGGGTTGGGCAATTTGCCTCCCTTCATAAATCTTAAGGCTCTCAAGGAGCTCGAGTTGTGTAAAATGCCACCATGCCCTTCTGCTTTGTCTCTCTCTACGGAGATTTCGTACCTCAGATCGCTCACATGCCTTTCAGTTTGTCACTTCTCCATCTCGTAAGTGTTATTTATTTACCTTGGTTATGCTTTCATTGTTTTAGTGCTTGCTTCTAGTGAGATGCACTTATGAGTTACTCATGTAAGATTCTTTATTACTCTTTCAACGATTTTCAGCTCCAACATCATTAGAGTCTACAGTCTGTCCTCCGCTTCTGAAAATTCTCCATCGTTTGACCTCTCATTCAGGTTTTTTCGTATATTTTCCTCTGCTTCAGGACAGTTCTAATATGATGCTAATAAGCTTGTTGTATCACTCAATTGCATAGTTGGCGGTAATGCATCTATCAGTGTTGAATATGCTGTTAGCATTTACAAACAAACTTGGGTTGTTTGAGGGGTTTTGCATCTTGGTTTTTTGGCTAACCAATTGAACTCATGTAATACAAAAATTTATGCAAAAATAAGCTTAAATTTACCCTAATTGACATTCCACACCTCTTTGGCGTACGCATTGCACACCAAGGTGCAATTGCTAGTTTCTAGCTTCCTTGAATGCAAATATGATTTGATGCCCTGATTCCTGATTTCTTAATTCCCAATCTGTTGTTTTATCCCTAGTGCAGATATTTATTTCTAATTCATCCCTTGATTGCAGATATATTATTGAATATTATTCCCTTTCTGTTTTTCCATTCTTCCCACACTCCTTCCATTGATTGCAGATATAAAGGATATATTGTTGTCCATCAGTCTCAAGTATGACTCAAACATTGATCATGTGTAGATAAAGTATGTAATTATTGTTGTAAGTAATTGGAGGCTTAGAAGGATGAGCTATACAATTATGATACTTGATTTTATAGGGCCATATTGTGAGCAGGAAACCTCACTTGGACCCATGTCAAGGCTTCTTATATTATTGATGCCTGATAATGATATTTGACTTCTTTAAAGGGATGTATGTACTTTATTAATGTCCTATTCTTAAATGGAATTGAGATTATTGAGCAACCTCGTACCTAGGTATGTTGGATCTACATGCTTAAAGAGATGTATATTGGATAATAGTATCTCGGACAAAACCTAGCTAACTCTTATTCTCTGTGTAAGAGAATCTTAATATGATTAGAACCTCGATTTGGTGGAAAGAAAATTAATTTTAGTTGCTAGCATTTAATTAGCTCACTAGGGTGGAAAATTGTATTACCCTTATTTGTTAAATAGACAAGGGCTATTCCGTGTAGGAATTCCAAGTACATGTTCCTTGAGAGAAACCTTGTGAGGAGAACGTGTGACTTTGATCTGTTTGGAAGTGGTTACATAGGCGGTCCTTAGGTGAAGGATGCCTTTGTGACCTCAAGCCCATAGGGGGAGGGTTTAGGGGGATAACTACAAGGTATGGGGATTGTTCCTATTTGGTTTGACCTTCCCTCTTTAGTAGGTGTCAGTTTGAGGTTGAAATGGGTATTAGATGGTTAAGAAGGAATTAAGGAAACCTGATAACTAATATTTAATACAATATGTAATATGCTTCTATATAGTAAGCAAAATGATTTCAGAGATTAACTACTTTATAATAGGTATTTGAATATATGTATATGTTGGGTAAAATTCATCTCGTGTTGGTTCCATGTAACTTTTATGTGTTGAGAAAACTGACTCCATATCTAGAGGTCTCTATGTATAGGCCCATGTATATGTTGCTTGTAATTGTGATTCATGTTATGTATGGCCCGCCCAAGTGTGAACCTCCACGATATTTGAATAGTGATAGGCAGTCATTGGACTGTGTTAGTGATTGATGTCTAGGCTATTGCTAGGGACTAGCCGACATTCACTCGTTTCATGGAGGTGAAAGTTGCTATGAGCTACCCTGGTTATGATATGGCCGTAGCATTTGCATGGGTAGGGACCCATCCATGTAGGTAACAGTAATCTGAGGCTAACCGTTGTATCAAGGTGGTTCACTGGCTGTGATTGAGGGCATGAAAGTGACTTATGCCAAGTGTTACCCGGGATTGTGAAGAAGATAGCTTACAATATCACTAATGTCACAAGGTGGTATATATCGGGAGCTACTTCTTTCTGGGTGGATAGACTTGTCGCTAGTGGCCTATGGGCGATTGAAGTCGGAATCCATCAGGCTATGGCAGGTTCACTACTTGTGGAAAGCCTTAGGATGGTGGACGGACCTGTGGTGTAGTATGGGATGCACCAAATTCCATTCCCAGTTGTTAGATTGTATACTTGGCCTTGTTGGGTTGAAAACGGACCCAAGGTGTAGTATGGGATGTACTGAATCCTCTTCCCAGTTGTCCAATGGTGTAGAAGACTGGAAGAAAGGATGGGACCCATGGTGTAGTGCACAATGCACTGACATTATTTTCTACCTGGGATTCGTTATGGACATGTATTAGTCATCCATTGTGATGTTTTAGTTAGCCATTGTGGATGTGATGTATGTTGGAGCTCATCACTATGTGTATGTGATGTATGTTGGAGCTTACCACTATGTATTTGTGATGTATGTTGGAGCTCGTCACTATGTATTTGTGATGTATGGTGGAGCTTGTCACTGTGTATATGTGATGTATGTTGGAGATTGTCATTGTGTATTTGCGATATATGCTTGAGCCAGTCACTAATATAAATATGATATGCATTTGAGAGAATCATTGTTGTACTTTTGATGTACATATGAGATAATCACTATTGTACTTGTGATCTGTGTATGATCTAGACATTGTTGTACTTGTGATGTGTATGAACTAGTCAACTTGTGTATATGGAGGTATGCTAGTGACAGCCATTGTGTATGATATTTGAGATTATGGTATGAATGACCCCTTGCGAATATTATGAATGTACACTAATGTTTGGTATGGACCCAACATTTGATGGGAAAGTTATTATTATTATAAATTATAATTGGCTAAGTTGATATCTTACATGTACTTAATTAATAGTCATAAGTTAAAAGCGAGATCAAAGATCTCATGCAAGAGGAGAGAATGAACTCCCTTTAACATTGGTGGGCAAACTACAAAGTCTCTGATTCCCATGAGGGGATACGTAGGCAGGGTCACCATAAACCCTCGAGGTTTAGGTCTGGGTCTAGGGATGACCCTAACTATAGGAGCTTAACACTTTTGAGTGTAAGCATATAAGTTGTGATGTTGAGTTGTTATCACAATGATGAATGAAAAACTTTTGATATTAGCACCTCAAATTTAGATGAAGGATGCTTGGTCCGTTTAGTTGGTAGTTGTGGTAAATTGTAAAAAACAAAATGTTGTGCTCGAGTGGCGGATTCTACATTGGTATCAGAGTGCTTGAGTGGTGGATTTTACAGATCCTTAATGCAAGTGTGTTATGATTTGTGTGCATTATGTTTTCTATAATATGAGCATTTTAGAGATAATTATGAATATTTAGCCCCTTTATGACCCCCCAAGTTTGTGCACATATCTATTTGCTACAATCACACAAGGGAGATGCCTTATTTTCTCTATCCCATCTAGTGTCAAAGGGTGATAATAAAAAAAATATCTTTATTCTCATAGGAATAGGAACACTAACTTATTTGTAATAATTTCTCTTAATTTGTTGTAACATAGAGCTAGTATACTTTCTCTGGCCGACTTAGAGTTTTTTATTCATGCTCTCTCTTGATCTCCATCCTAAGATGAACTTATCTTTCCCCAAGTCCTCCACAACAAATTGAATTGAAAAATAGGATTATCGATTCTTAATCATATCCTTACTATTATTAAATAATATGTCATTAACATATAAATAGATAATAACAAAATAATTACCATCATGTTTTAATTAAACATAGTAATCTAAATTTCTCTAGCATACCCCAAATCTATGACATATGTGTCAAAATTCTCATATGTGTAATGCTAAGGGATTATTTTAGAACATAGATAGTTTTTTAAATTTTGTGTTGTAGCGTTGTAAATTGTCACCCTTGACAATTTCACACTATGTTTTGCTCCCCCCTAAGTGCATGGACCTAATTGTTCCTCTAATTTCCTAAATCATGCATTTTATGGCCCATTTTAATGTTTATCAACAAATTGCATGTAGAAAACCAAAGCATTTATTTAATATTTTTCCCTTGACACCTTAAGTCCTGCAAAATAGGGTTGGGACGTAGTCGCCTAGGGCAACTAAGTGCCCCTATTTTTCCTCCAAAATTGAATATGTCAGAGTCGACATTTTATTATTTGAATTTCAAATGTCCAAAGTCGGATATCGGGATTTAATTTTTGGGAAATTAGAATGATTGTGTATAAATACCTAGTTATTGCACCATTTGAAAACTAACAAGAAGAATTGAGCAAGAATTATTGTCAAGAGCATTATCAAGCAAGTCAAGAGTAATCAGGAGTAGATTTATTGCAGCAATTCAAGATCAAAGCATCATGTCAAAGTGTATGTGAGTTTGTTCATGTTTATGTTATCATATTGTTTGTGAGATCTAACCCTTGTAGGTCTTCAAGCAAATCAAGCCAACAACAATCAAGCCTTGATGAGATCTTGTATGACTTCAGTCCTTCAAGGAAGCGATTTTTGGGTGGTGACTTGCAGTAAATTGTTGATTCATCAGTCATTTATCATTTAGCCTTATCCCTCAAAAGGATAAGCTCCCTATCATTGACATTGCCATTGTGGAAGTGGAAACACTAACATGGGGTTTGACTAAGGCAAGCTGGGCTATATGGCACAACCTTTCTCCTCTCTTTGAATGTGAAGGTTTTAGATCTAAAGAAGATTAGGAGAAGTTTGAAGGTCAATTGTTCATTGTTGCATTCAAACCTTACACCTTGACAACTTATGGAAACTCAATTATCTTTGCACTCGACGAAGACCTAATAGTGCGAAAAGTGGAAAAAGAAGGCTCGGATCTGACATCAGAGGACTGTGAAATCAAATCCAAAATTCGTCTACTGGGACATAATCGCCAGGGTGACTTGGTCGTCAAAAATCAGTTTGTTTCTGAAGTCTGAATTTCTCTATGACTTCCTAGATCTATTATTTTTTGCATCAAAATAGTTAATTGCATCATTAACTTAGTCATTTCATTGCATTTCATTCCCAATTCCATTCTAGATTTGGTTAAAAGCAAGTTGACTCACCTTTCAGGTTGCAAGTCAGTCTTATACCTTGTCCAAATTCATCAAACCCCTGCTACCATAAATCCTACTAAATGAAATAAGGAAAAGTGCCTAAACCTTAGAGTCAAATCCAAGAGTTTCACTTTTCCTTCATTTCATGTGCAAACCAAAATTTTATTATCCTTAACCTTGAAGTGCTTTGGCTATGTCATGTAGATCTCCTCCATATCACCATGCATAATTTTTTTTTACACATCCATGTGTTTTGGGTATGTGCAGGATCATGATGGGCAAAAAAGTGGCAATATGATGGGTTTGTGTAGGGTATGTGGCTGACGATTTTTTTTTATCCAAAATTGATGAAACGAAAAGGTTTTTAAAGGAGATTCTCAGCTTTCCACCAATATAAATTATGTTTTACTTTGAATTTAATAAATAATTATTTTTCATTTTCTATTTGAATTACGACTAAAATCCTCATTGATAGGCTGATTGAAAAACATCTATAGCTTTCAAACAGTATTGCATTTTTTAAATCCAAAACATGTGTCACATTCAATGCTTCACATACTATAAGGTTAAAAAAAATGAATTTCATGAAGTTTTGACCAAGTTAAGGTGTTCAGACATACAAGTTTTTTATTTTTTAAAAGTTGTAATAAAAAAATCATAATCAATTATTTATTTGGAAAAAAATTACAAAAAATATCATCATTGGGACATGAGTCATCTACTTATATCTAAAATCTTATAAAAAATATTATCATTTTATTGTGGTTAGGTCGGGGCAGACACTTACTTATTTTTTCCCTCGAATTTAAGTACTACTGCATTTAAATTTCAAATTTTCACCAAATAGATTTTTTTAAATACACCTAGTAGTTTAGAAACTACATTCAATTTGCTACAGAGATTCTATTCTTACATATTTTTGAAATAATATAGATAGCTTATTCAAATTTTTACGTCAAGTTGCCTAACTCTAATTTTTTTGAATTATTCGCCACTTAAGGGCTTGAGTTTTTTATGATGATCCTGCACATACCCTTCTACTTCAAGGTCATATACAACAATAAAAATAACAAGAAGCTTATGGATAGATTTAACAAATAGAAAAAATATCTAACAAAATCAATTCACTCTTCTTAGGAATAACCCTTAGCCACTAACCTTGCTGGGTGCTTCTTAAATAACCTTGTAAATTATACTTCTTCTTGAAAACCCAAGTTACATACTTCTTAAAAATCTATTTGTATCAAATAGGTTTCTTATGCATAAGAAGTTTCACAAAGTCCTATGTGATATTTTTATCAAGTGCCACCATTAGTTTCCATGGACACTTTGATGGACTCACTCTCTACAGAATCCATTCTCTCCTTCACTATTATGGGCTAGTCCTCATTAGAAGATGAAGCAAAAATGTAATGAAATTAAGTGAGCTATGCCCATCAAGCCAAATTCTATGTGGAGTGCTCCTCAAAAGTGGGGTTTTAGGTTCTTCTTCATTTGTAATCTTTGGACTCTTTGAACTAACATCCTCATTAGATACATGTATATCTATAGTTCACAATTAGATGTAATCTCCTTAGTCTTTTACTTCACTTGCACCACTTATTTTGTAAATTTATGATGTGAAGGCATAGAGGAAGATCTAAACATCTTGAAGGTCACATTCAAACTATACACTAACTTCCTTGTTATAAGATTCTAAAGATTGTACCTTTTACACCATTATTGTAGCCAATGATGATACATTTCTCTTTTAAATGAAATCCATCTTGGATCTTTCTCGTTAAGAACATGTACCTATGGATCACAACAAAAAACCTTAATATACTATAATGGGGGCTTATTTCCCAACCAATATACTCCTTAGGGGCTTTATTTATAAGAGTTGAAGTAGGAGACATATATTAGTTAACAAGTTGTGCTCACAAGTTTCACTTATCATTTTTATTCTACTTTTATATAGTTGAGCATGCTTCTAGCTCTCACCATCATTGTCATGTTCAATCTCTCTATAGCTCCATTTTTCTAAGGGGCGTGTGAAGTTGTATTATTCTTCAAAAGACCATGTGCCCCACAAATGTGATAAAAAAACTAGACAAAATTCCCTACATTGTCTGTACTCAATCAAGCGATCTTCCCCTCCATATAATTCCCCACTTGAGAACCTTAAATTATTTGAAATTTTAGAAGACGCATGATTTAAACTTGAGGAAAAATCCATGATTTCATGAATAATCTATTTATAAATTTTTTCCTGAGTGTATGATAAGATTGAACAGATTGAATTATGAATCAAATCTAAAATATGAATAGATCTTTAAGAGCCCACATAAAACTTAACTTATTTCCCCCCTATATATATGTATATAGAAGTCAAAATCTAAAGAACAATAAGTTCACACCTCTACTAAATTATTACTTTTCTAGAGCTTTAGACCTTTCTCACCAATATGGCTCATATGCTCCTGCCATAGCATGTTCTTCTCTATAGGAAGCTTATAATCCCTTGAATCAAGAACCTCCAAATTATTACATTTCATGGTGCTAGAATCCAAACGGAAAATAGTTCTAAACTAAAATCCTTTAACTAAGACTATGGCCCCATGCATCATCTTGTATCCATCCTTATCGAAGACCACTTTCACACAAAGTTTATTCAATTTACTTATAGAAAGAAGGTTTCTCACTAAATTAAAAATGTGTAGAACATTGTAGAGGGTCTTGGTCCTTTTATCTTTCAATGTGAACCTAACTTTGTCTCATCTAATGATTTTGATAGAAGCATTATCTCCCAAATAAGCACTTCCACCATCCAAACTCTCATGAGACAAGAACCACTCCTTGTTGGGATTCACATAAATAGAGGATCTAGAGTCAATAATACATTCAACCTAATATGGATGTGTAGCAAGAGCCATAAGAAAAACATCACCACTATGATCATTGGAGGTCCTCAATTCTATATCATCATCCAAATCCCTCTTTGTTTTCTTTCGATTGTAGTCCCTTTTGTAGTATCCTCTCTTCCTACAATTCCAACATATTTCCTTAGATCTGCCAAGAGACTTAGGTCTCCCCTTTGATTTGGCATGCTTGTCCTTTTTTTTTTCTTTCATTTTCCCTTGGAATGACCTCTCATGGTCAAGGCACATTTCATAGAATATTATGTTTTTTACCTCATTCGTTCCTTAAAAATAATGAACTCACCACCTCATCAATCTTTAAATTTAAGAAAATGTCATAATCACCATCATGAGATTGTTCCAAATATTAGGAAAATAACATAGGAGGGTTATGCGTTATTCCTCCACATCGATCTTCACATCCATGGATGCCAACTAGCTCACCAATGTGTTGAATGTATTCATGTGATTTGTTACTAAATAACCATCACCAATCTTTGGAGAATACAACCTCTTTCATAGAAAATCATGTTCACAAGGAAAGTTGTGTGATACAAACTCTTCAACTTATCTCAAAGCTTGTTGGTGGTGATTTCTCATACAAAATTTAGGAGTATTAATTTGGCAAGGCAATATTGAATGAGACTCCTTGTCTTCTGATAACAACTAAGTAGTCTTCATATACCATGCTATATAGTCTATGATTCATAACTATAGGGTTAAAGCTCATAATTGTGTCACACTAAATTATAAAAGAAATGACCATCACAAATACAATTTTTCAACTTCTATCTATAAAGTGACATGTCTGTGTTATATTTTAAAATGATATAAACTAATGAAATGTAAAAATCTTAATATAATTTATGTTTATAATTTTTATAATTTTCTTAAAAGTAGTTGGATATTTTTTTATAAATTTAAGAGAATTATTTTAATTGCTGAAAAATTGAGGTCAATAGGACATCACAAAAACTATATCAATTTCAATTTATTTTTTCTGTTTAGATAACTTGAAAATGTAGTGCATGGAAAAAAAATTGATGGATAATTTTTTATAAAATGGTAAGTCATTTTTTAAAAAAATGTGATAGTTTTGATGGAATGTCAACTTTTGTCATAATTTTTTATAATTAAGAAAAAAACTCTTTAAGTTTTTTTAAATCATAAAGGTTAAGATTTGTATTAAGCTTAAGAAAATATATATTATGTCTACATAGCAAGAGAAACCACCATTCTTCCATGAAATCTAGACCTACCAACCCGGGAGCATGCTACGACCGGCACAAAATTGCAGTCCCACTACATAACTTCAAAAAAACCAGCATCGATTATAATTTTTTAAAACAAAAAATTTATACACTGAGGCCGAGCCTCACAGGAAACCATTTAATTCTGCAAACAAGGTGAAATCTTCCTCCCATTCCATACCCTCCTCCGTCACCAACCCCGGTTTTCTTTTCAAAAATTCAACCGCCATGGCCGAGATCATTCTGTGCCTCATGAGCTCTGGCCCCTTTAAGTCTAAAAGGAAGGGATATGCCTTTACTGCCTCATCCGTCTCCCAAAGGAGTTCCAGGTCTGAGGGGCGCGGGATTCCTTTACCCATGAAGGCCGCTTTTAGTGTCTTCTCTAACCCTCCTAATAGGTCGCCACGAAAAAGAAACTCCATCATTTCCTTTGCCTCCACCTTCGGCACTTCCAAGTCCAGAATGACGGCCAAGAACCGAGAAGAAATGTGTGCGTTATCCCTCGTGAATTCCCTTCTATCCAAGTGGCCCTTTCCTAATAGCATTTTGACTGCTAACATGATCAAGGGATCATCCTCAAGCAAGATTCTCTTCAGCCTTTGATCGGTAATTTCCCTGAATGCTATTTGTCTCTTCGTCGCCACCAAGGAGATAGGAGTGTCGACACCAAAGCTTTCCAACCGCTCCACTGAGATGGAGATGATGAATTTCGATCTGCTCATCTTTGCCATTAGCTGCCCTTTGGTCGAAAGTTTTCTGCACAAAGACAACCAACAAAACAAATTTCGAAAACCATATAGTGAAAATGCCATCGTCCGTCCACATTTAAAAGGCTCGTATACAACAAGGCCGAGCCACCGCACACGAGCCTGAAATGATGGCTAAGCAAGGCAATCCGTCCTTGCAAGAAAATTTTGTCTTGCAATCCTTAGCCTTAATTCGGCTATCACCTCGTGATGATCGACTTCTGCCACTCGGCCGATTTGCGTAAACTTCCATGATGGCCGTACTCGACGTGTCGTTCTGTTTATCCTTAGCTTCATGTGTCATTAAAACATCCGGCGCCTTCAAGATCTCCCCAATTTTGGTGGACTGCCATTCTTTTGGTAGCTTACCTCCCTCGTTCCCCCGACAACTTGGATTAACACGTGAGGTGATGTGGCCTTGCCACTACGCTCTCAACTTGCGCTCCCCAACCGGCACCCCATTTCCTCTCCCATTATCAACTAATGATTTGCCTTTGCTTTTCCATCGGTCTCGTGAATGAATGAGAGAAGGAACATGATGAGGGGGGGGGGGCGCACCCTACCACCCACGAGAGAATTTTGTTTTTTAATTTTAAATATATTTTAATATTTTAAATTTCTAATCAGCTTCATGTTTGATTTTAATAACCTACTTGCAACAAATTTAAAAAATATATAATATATTTAATCTAAATATCAAAAAATTAGATTCTAGACTTTGAGTTTAGGAAAGGGTATTTTAATATTTTTATGAAAATATTTTTGATTGAAAAAATGTGAAATTGAAGTTGATCTTTTGTTGAATTTATTCTAAAAGAGGAATTAGGCTATCGCATGGGCTAAATCAGTCAAAACTTTTTGTTTGAAAAAATTTGGGTTGAAACCTTACCATATAAATCGAACTTGATTTGAATTCTAATATTAGATTATATTCTCAACATATTAGAATCAACTTTACAAAATATTACTATCCCAAAATAGCTCCATTTAGGAACCACAACTTTACAAAATATAAAATATTTCTAAGAAAGTTGTACAACTTTCTCAACATCTCACCTCCAAACCAATCTGAAACAAAAATCATAAAAAAAAACGCTAGCAAGATAAAAAAAATTAAAACTCATATAAGAATGCCACGTCACTCAATTCCAACCAATAAAGTGGAACCACATGCTATACTTAATTCCAAGGAATTACCAAAACCCAACACACCAATGTTACCCTTTAAAATGGATCTTGAATGTCATGTGATTCACTGTTGAGTACAACTCATATTAAACTATGTCTTCCCAGACTCTTTACAGGTCACATTAAGATTAAAATATGAAAAGAGGAGGAAACATGATGAGACTAAGGTCACCTACCCTTTGTTCTTTCATTAATAGACCAACCTCAATGCAAGATGGATTATATAGAAGATTGTTATGAACTATTTCTTACAATTAATGAGCATTTTGTATGTTGATATGTACTCTGTCAATTATCACAACCACCTATTTGAATCAAAATAATGTATAAACCATTAAAGACTGGGCATTAAGAGCATATTTAGCCTTACATTTTCATATTGGGATCCAGGAGAAAAATGTCATTTCCATAGGTTTGAGTGTTAAAGAAATCAACATATGTAGCCTAACCTAATATTTCTAGGTAAATTAGAATTTCCATGGTTACCAAGGGACTGAAAGGAGAACCATTATATGCATTGGAAAATGTTAGATTTTTTTTTATAGAAGCTATTTTTCCCTGATGACAAATACTTTGAATACTGACTTTTCCTGTGCTGTTTTATAGGCTCCTCACAGGCAACAATATATCAGGTTCATTGCCAGAAGAGATTGGCAATCTTACCAATTTGATCAGAATACAAATTGATGAGAACAACATATCAGGGCCTCTGCCAAAGTCCTTTGCTAATCTGACTAGAACAAAGCACTTGTAAGTTCTTTATGGTTGTGATCAAGTTCTTAATGTGGAAACTATTACAGATAAGCATTTCTTTAACTTGTGAACTAGCAATCTTCAAAGAAAGGCTACCATGATGAGCATTAAAGATTGAATTTTTTCCACACTGGTATAATTTTGCAGCCATATGAATAACAATTCAATCAGTGGTCAAATACCAACAGAATTTTCCAAACTTCAAAATTTGATTCACCTGTGAGTTATGACATTGTATTCAAATTGTTTATGAAGATGTGCTTGAATTCTTAATTAATATACTTCTTACCTATCACTTGCATTTGTTCAGGATTTATTTGTTGCAGTAAGAAGTACTATTACTCTTTAGGTTGAAACTGAAAGTTTTTGTTATTTTGCAGCCTATTGGATAATAACAACTTGACAGGCCAACTTCCTTCTAAACTATCAGAAATGCCAAACCTTCTTATACTGTAAGTTTTCTTTCTTTATGCTATGTGGCAATGTGGTAGGTGTATGCTGGTCTACATTGTAAGCTGCTGATTTTTATTGTATTCCTTTCCTTTACAGTCTTCTTTTTGGACTGTTATTTATTCTATTTGTAATCCTTTTTATAACTTGGTTCAATACAAAAAAAATGTTATCGAAGACAAATAAGTATTATACACCTACAAGGTAGCAGGCAAGACAAGGAAAATTCGTATTGGACAATCGATGGATGGACTTTAAATATGGATTTAAAACCAAAGAGACCCTTTGATATTAAGACGATATATTTGTAGAATGCATGGTGGTGTTTTACTCGTTGCATATTAAATATAAATATAAGTGAGCAATACTTTATTAGAAGTTGTATTTGACATTGTAAATGTATTTCAACCATATGTTATACAATGACCTCTTAATGACTTCAAAATTAAAACCTTGCATAGTTTCCACTCTTTTGGGGATTTGGGGAACTAGAGGAACCTAGGAATTAGGGAAAGGTTCCAATATCCTTAAAACCTTCAAAAACTTAAAAGACATAATTTCACCTAGGGAAATGCCACATCACTAGGTATTCATCACATAAGTACCCCATAATTAATTTCACCAATGAATTTTTAGATAGAATATAATGAACAATTATCCTTAGATAGCACTTAATACAAGGGACCCATCTAGAGATTTCTTAGATTGATTATCTACAATGGATGAATAGTGTCAAATTCACAGATTAGAGCAAAACACAAAGAAATGAAATACATTAAAAATGAGGTGCCAAAACCACCAAAACCTTTGTAGACTTCAAATCACTATTTCAAACTTAATTTAGTGTCTACCAATAAAAGTCCATACTTACAAGTTTATTATCATACATTCCAAATCTCTATAAAATAGCTTCAATGCACTTTCTCTGGTTCAACCATAGCTTCCTACAAGCCCTATCTCTATGAATATTCATACAAAGTATGACCTTTGTAGTCCCTAAAAGTCCTTCATATCAAACTACCTGGACAACTAAGTATTGAGTTCCCTAATTAATGTCTTACTATTTCTAATGATCAATATATTGTCAACATATAAAATAATACTTAAAACATGATCACCAACTTGTTTGTAGTACACACAATGATCAAGATTAATCCTTACAAAACCCAATTCTAATACATGTGGATCAAAAAAATTATAAATCATATACATAGTGAATGCTTCAACCCATATATTAACCTTTTAATTTATAGACCAAATATTATTTTCCCTTTGCCTTAAATTCCTCAAGCTAAATCACATAGGTTTCCTCCTCTAAATCTACATGTAAGAATGCACCCTTGACATCCATATGTTCTACTTCAAAATCACATGTCATAGCAATAGGTAACAACCTTCTAATAAAATTTTAACTTATCTACAAGAGAAAAGATCTCACCAAAGTCTATTCCCTCAATTTCAAAGAATACCCCTTTACCACTAGTCTTACTTTGTACCTTTCGAGTGTACCATTTATGTTGATTTTTTTTTTTAAACAACCACTTGCAGTCAATGGGTTTCCTTCCATTAAATAGAGCAACCAAATCCTAAGTCTTACACTATAATGCTAACATCTCCTCTTTCATGGAATTTCTCCAAGATTTTCTTTCCTTCAAAGAGAGAGCTCCTACTACAAAACGGTTCATCGTCAATGTAATTTAGAGGAGAATCATAATGGAAATACGGTGTGATATAGCTATCAAATAACATTTGTTTCCTTGTAGACCTTCTCCCAACCACAATTGGATATCCTTTGATATCGAAAATCTATTGTTCTTTATAATTTATTCCTAATGTACCTTCTTCCTTTCTATCTACACTATCTTGTCCATAAGTTTTTTCGTTTACAAATACATCTTTCTACTTTATTTTGTGTTCAGTATCAATCCTTTGGATATTCCATCCTTGATAAACTCTATGCTCCTTGAATATTCAATATTCCTTCAGTGGAGAAATTTTAGTGTCAACAAATTCCAAAACTTCTAGCCTTTCAATTTTTGCCATACCCAATGAAAATACATTTCTTAGCCATAAAATCTAATTTGGAACATTTTTCTTTTAGCACAAGAACAAATGCTGCATAGCCAAATACTCTAAGTATGTCACAATGATTTTCTTACCTAGCTACATCTCATATGGTGTCCCCTCCTCAAGTAGAGAAGTGGGAGACCTATTTTCCAAGTAACAAGTAGTATTAACTACCTCAATCTAAAACCCATGTCCTAGACTAGCAATAGTTAACAAGCTTCTAGCTTGATCTATCGAGGTTCTATTCAACCTTTTAGCTACTCCATTATGTTACAATATGTAGGGTGTTGTTCTCTATCTAGCAATCCTAATATGCTTGCATAATACTTCAAACTCATTAGATCAATTCTTTCCATTGCCTAACCTTAACACTTTTATTTTCTTACCAATCTAATCATTCACAAGTGCTCGAGAACTCCTTAAACTTGTGAAAAAGTACTTCTTTCTAAGAAGATATACCCATGTATGTATAGAACAATCATCTATAAGAGAGACTGGTGCAGGAGCACCTACACCTTATTGGCAAAATGTGATCTCCTGAAGGTTGATGGGAAGTGTCAAGGGGTAGTGTAGGGTGTCTTTAGTTTATTTATGCTTAAATAAGGTCTTGTGAGACCATTCTCTTTGTAATAAGTTGATTTTTAGTCATTTGTATTTTGAGGTCAAAAATTGCAAAGATGCAAATAAAGTTGTCAATAAAAGTTTTTAAAAATACAGTTTTAAGGGAATAGGAAGGGATTAGTGTTTTAAAAGACAGTTGAGGGAGTTGGACCGTTGGTTTTTAAATTACAAATGTATTTAAAGGCCTCAAGGAGGCTCGAGCAGGTTGTTGAAGAAAAGAATTGAAGTTTCTCAATAAAATACAACATTATTTCTGTGTTTACTCTGTTTTTCTGAACTTTTCAAGTTCTGTACGGATCTGTACGGACTGTACTTGTCTTGAAACCTTTTGTAACTTGTAGGAGTTTGTTTTACCTTTCATATGCATCTATTCTGAGAATCTAACATCTAACTTTGAGGGAGATCTACTCAGTTTTCTGAATCTGCCTGGTAAAAACAGTAAAAGGCCTGTTTGAAGTTTAAATAATGGAATGAGCCTTTCCACCTACTGTTTTGGTCTGTTACTCAGTGGAAAGGCATGATGTATGTTAGAATAGATGTTTATATGGTTTTGACAGCGAGGGAAGTAAGTTGTGTGTAATGGGAAGAAGCCCTAGGGCTGGGCAATGTAGATTTCTTGTGAAAATGATGGTTTCAAGATGGGTATTTGTGATTTGTTGATGGAACTGAGTATGTGAAGGCATAAAGAGTCTGTACAGACCTAAACAAGTGTGTTGGTTGCAGTTTTGAAGTTTGGTAAGCCCGGTTAATGTTAGTTTCATGAAACCCTAGCCTTTAGGCATGAAATGTGAAGGTTTGTTGGGGCAGTGCCCTAGAAGATTTGAACTAGAGTTCTGATCAGGGAATTTGAAGTTTTGTGTCACAATTAGTGACTGTCCAAGGAGTTTTTGTGATTACAAAGCGTTTTGAGGGTACTTCATTTGGAAAACAGGGCTAATTCTAGTAGCCTTTTGCAGGGCAGTTTATTGTTTCTGCATGTTGGTGTAAAGAAACCTATTATTGAGATCTTTTAGGACAGAGTATTGGGATCTGAGACAAGTCTCATTTGATGTTTGGTTGGCCATTGTACAGCCTTCTCTAAAAGATAACTCCATTTGTTGAATTTGGAAGGCTAGAAGCCTCTTGTTGGGTGTTTTGGTAAAGTTGAGGGTTATTGTGAACAAAGGCAGATTACCTTGTTTGTGTTTGGTCATTTTGTGTTGGAATAAGTGTCATCAACCACCCTGTATTGCATCAGAGACATATTTTTGAGACTTTCAAATGAAGTACACATCCATAAGACTAAACACATCATTATGAATCACCTCTAAAATATATCTTGCTCTAATTCTCCCTAAAACAAACTTTACCTTATTTTACTTTCTAAACATACAATACTAACAAAACTAAAAACCAACAAAATAATCTAAAAGACCTTCCACCATATTCTCACTTATCAAAGTTTTCAAACCTTTTTCTCCTAATTAATCAAACTTGCTTCTCTAAAAAGTAATTTTTCTTCCTTCTATCTTTACCTATTTTGGATTTATTGCGAGAACTATTGTCTATATGAAATATAGAAGTGGATGACTTGGGAATGATTATAAAATTTATTTTCATTAAAAGGAACAAGTTTCTTCATTATTTGTTCCACACTACATGCATGCTTTCTTTATAAGTTAAAATGATCTCTCTTCCTTTTTGCATCTGTTTAACATTGACATATAATGAAATTAATGTGTAGAGGAGTAAATAATGCTAAAACATGTTGGTTGCTATATATTTTCATATGATTTCAAGTAGTGGTATAAAGATAGCTTTTTTCTTCTTGAAAATCATTTACATTGATTCTAATCTGATTCCAGATTACAAAGTAATTTGACTGTGATAGATTTTTAGTCTCTTGCATACTACCCATTTTTAAATACAGGGACTGCTAATTTCCAAGTCTACCAGAAATTGTTTTGTACCCGAGCACATGCAAACGAATTTCTAGAACCACTGTTTCCTCTTTATCCTCAAAACTCTCTCTTCTTTACATTTTGATTTTACATTTTTGTTTGTGGATGCAACTAATTCCTTCTTATGTTTCTTAACTTATTACTCTTATTTGTTTGGAAATTCATACATGAAGTTCGGTTTACCAATTATCTCATATGATTAAATTGTGTTTTCTACAGGCAACTTGATAACAATCCATTCATTAATGGAAAGATTCCTAGTTCATTTACTAATATGAGTAAATTATTGAAATTGTAAGTACTTATTTCCTTATCCTACATACATATGTTTTATAGAATTTCAAATATTCATAGTAAGAAATAGAAAACTGTTGGAGCACGAGTTTCTTGAATATTATATTTAGGGTAAAGTTTTATAGGAGGTTTCACGATCTATTTTGAAGGAGTCAAGGTCTTATGAAACAAATCTTTTAGCTCTTATTTTTTAGTTCAAAAGTTTAAGTGGATGCAATTGAGGCGGGGCTAGAAATTGTTCTACCAGCTCAGACTATTTTCTGCCATGTGTCAATCGTATGGAGTTTTTATATTCCTACCAGTTAATTTTTTATTATTTTATATTTATTTACTCTACTGAATTGAATATGCAAAATAATAAAATTCATGAAACCACCAACTTTCATAGGAACTTAAGCTTTTAAGATTAAACTACATTGCAAAGTTCATGGGATCAGCTACTTTAAAATAATCTTAAAAATTTCAACAGCACCCATTGCAAATTTTTAAGAAGTCCCTCCATAAGACCACAGCCTTAGACTTTAGTCTACATATATGACAAGCTTGAAGAATTGAGTAAACATACAACAATAAAAATTCATAAGTATTGTTCTAACCTTAAGTAGAGAACTAGATGGACACATGAAAGATAGGCTATGAGCTTCAAGATAATCCATCACCAATGTGTTTAATACAATTATCTTTTTATGCCATTCTTGTGTTTTTCTTAGAGTCCTACGAACATGTGACTTAGTTTTTTAATATGCAATATAAGTACAAGCTCATGAATTATTGTTGTGGGGATTCCTATAATATATATATATATATTTATTTTAATTTTGCTGTTGAAGGGTTTTATATCAAGAATTAAATTTTAATGAATGGTATAATAAAAAAATATGTCATCACCTTTATTAATTATGTTCAATCAATTGAATTATAATTTTTAGTTTTTCAAATAGTTATTATCACAAACTTTATTAGCTTTTCAAACCACTCTATTATAAGTTGAGACTTAGATAAGCTGAAGAACACATATGAGACCAAGAATAGTGTGTTGGTACTATTTATGACCTCATAATGACATTTTTCTTATTTTCAAATTTAATAGTGAAGAGAACATAGTAGCACGATCCCTAAATTTTCACTCAAGTTTTTAAATCATGAGTTGAATTTCACAAAAAAAAAATAGCATACCTTTGTAAGTGAGCCAAGAGCTTAAATCTATTGGTACAAGATTAAAGGATCAATGATATAGCCATATCAACTACATCTTTATTGAGTTGTCTTAATTATTAGTCTAAAACATGTGCATCAAGTCATGTATTACCATGTCTTACATGTTACTATATGATTGGTTATTTTTTTATGTGACTTATGAAAATGAATACTTTTATCTAATTTTAGATAAAAATATAATGGCTACTAGTCTTTAACTTTACAATTAATAGGTAAATTTTTTAAAAAGCCCCTTACTACACAACACCATAACAACTTTTAGACTCTACATAGCCATTAGGTCATCTCCCCTATAAACATGATTATTTATTTTCTTCTAGTTGACTCAATGTTTAAGGTAGAAATTTAATTAAGTTGGAACAATTGATTAGGATGATTTGTGCCACATGATCCATGTAATTTCTTATTAATAGACAAGCATCATATGCATTGTT
>VDFB02114498.1:0-39688 GCA_007258455.2 Sequoia sempervirens | reverse complement strand
ATTCATAACTATAGGGTTAAAGCTCATAATTGTGTCACACTAAATTATAAAAGAAATGACCATCACAAATACAATTTTTCAACTTCTATCTATAAAGTGACATGTCTGTGTTATATTTTAAAATGATATAAACTAATGAAATGTAAAAATCTTAATATAATTTATGTTTATAATTTTTATAATTTTCTTAAAAGTAGTTGGATATTTTTTTATAAATTTAAGAGAATTATTTTAATTGCTGAAAAATTGAGGTCAATAGGACATCACAAAAACTATATCAATTTCAATTTATTTTTTCTGTTTAGATAACTTGAAAATGTAGTGCATGGAAAAAAAATTGATGGATAATTTTTTATAAAATGGTAAGTCATTTTTTAAAAAAATGTGATAGTTTTGATGGAATGTCAACTTTTGTCATAATTTTTTATAATTAAGAAAAAAACTCTTTAGAGAGATTTTTTTTTTTTGATAATGCTAGTTAAGATTTGTATTAAGCTTAAGAAAATATATATTATGTCTACATAGCAAGAGAAACCACCATTCTTCCATGAAATCTAGACCTACCAACCCGGGAGCATGCTACGACCGGCACAAAATTGCAGTCCCACTACATAACTTCAAAAAAACCAGCATCGATTATAATTTTTTAAAACAAAAAATTTATACACTGAGGCCGAGCCTCACAGGAAACCATTTAATTCTGCAAACAAGGTGAAATCTTCCTCCCATTCCATACCCTCCTCCGTCACCAACCCCGGTTTTCTTTTCAAAAATTCAACCGCCATGGCCGAGATCATTCTGTGCCTCATGAGCTCTGGCCCCTTTAAGTCTAAAAGGAAGGGATATGCCTTTACTGCCTCATCCGTCTCCCAAAGGAGTTCCAGGTCTGAGGGGCGCGGGATTCCTTTACCCATGAAGGCCGCTTTTAGTGTCTTCTCTAACCCTCCTAATAGGTCGCCACGAAAAAGAAACTCCATCATTTCCTTTGCCTCCACCTTCGGCACTTCCAAGTCCAGAATGACGGCCAAGAACCGAGAAGAAATGTGTGCGTTATCCCTCGTGAATTCCCTTCTATCCAAGTGGCCCTTTCCTAATAGCATTTTGACTGCTAACATGATCAAGGGATCATCCTCAAGCAAGATTCTCTTCAGCCTTTGATCGGTAATTTCCCTGAATGCTATTTGTCTCTTCGTCGCCACCAAGGAGATAGGAGTGTCGACACCAAAGCTTTCCAACCGCTCCACTGAGATGGAGATGATGAATTTCGATCTGCTCATCTTTGCCATTAGCTGCCCTTTGGTCGAAAGTTTTCTGCACAAAGACAACCAACAAAACAAATTTCGAAAACCATATAGTGAAAATGCCATCGTCCGTCCACATTTAAAAGGCTCGTATACAACAAGGCCGAGCCACCGCACACGAGCCTGAAATGATGGCTAAGCAAGGCAATCCGTCCTTGCAAGAAAATTTTGTCTTGCAATCCTTAGCCTTAATTCGGCTATCACCTCGTGATGATCGACTTCTGCCACTCGGCCGATTTGCGTAAACTTCCATGATGGCCGTACTCGACGTGTCGTTCTGTTTATCCTTAGCTTCATGTGTCATTAAAACATCCGGCGCCTTCAAGATCTCCCCAATTTTGGTGGACTGCCATTCTTTTGGTAGCTTACCTCCCTCGTTCCCCCGACAACTTGGATTAACACGTGAGGTGATGTGGCCTTGCCACTACGCTCTCAACTTGCGCTCCCCAACCGGCACCCCATTTCCTCTCCCATTATCAACTAATGATTTGCCTTTGCTTTTCCATCGGTCTCGTGAATGAATGAGAGAAGGAACATGATGAGGGGGGGGGGGCGCACCCTACCACCCACGAGAGAATTTTGTTTTTTAATTTTAAATATATTTTAATATTTTAAATTTCTAATCAGCTTCATGTTTGATTTTAATAACCTACTTGCAACAAATTTAAAAAATATATAATATATTTAATCTAAATATCAAAAAATTAGATTCTAGACTTTGAGTTTAGGAAAGGGTATTTTAATATTTTTATGAAAATATTTTTGATTGAAAAAATGTGAAATTGAAGTTGATCTTTTGTTGAATTTATTCTAAAAGAGGAATTAGGCTATCGCATGGGCTAAATCAGTCAAAACTTTTTGTTTGAAAAAATTTGGGTTGAAACCTTACCATATAAATCGAACTTGATTTGAATTCTAATATTAGATTATATTCTCAACATATTAGAATCAACTTTACAAAATATTACTATCCCAAAATAGCTCCATTTAGGAACCACAACTTTACAAAATATAAAATATTTCTAAGAAAGTTGTACAACTTTCTCAACATCTCACCTCCAAACCAATCTGAAACAAAAATCATAAAAAAAAACGCTAGCAAGATAAAAAAAATTAAAACTCATATAAGAATGCCACGTCACTCAATTCCAACCAATAAAGTGGAACCACATGCTATACTTAATTCCAAGGAATTACCAAAACCCAACACACCAATGTTACCCTTTAAAATGGATCTTGAATGTCATGTGATTCACTGTTGAGTACAACTCATATTAAACTATGTCTTCCCAGACTCTTTACAGGTCACATTAAGATTAAAATATGAAAAGAGGAGGAAACATGATGAGACTAAGGTCACCTACCCTTTGTTCTTTCATTAATAGACCAACCTCAATGCAAGATGGATTATATAGAAGATTGTTATGAACTATTTCTTACAATTAATGAGCATTTTGTATGTTGATATGTACTCTGTCAATTATCACAACCACCTATTTGAATCAAAATAATGTATAAACCATTAAAGACTGGGCATTAAGAGCATATTTAGCCTTACATTTTCATATTGGGATCCAGGAGAAAAATGTCATTTCCATAGGTTTGAGTGTTAAAGAAATCAACATATGTAGCCTAACCTAATATTTCTAGGTAAATTAGAATTTCCATGGTTACCAAGGGACTGAAAGGAGAACCATTATATGCATTGGAAAATGTTAGATTTTTTTTTATAGAAGCTATTTTTCCCTGATGACAAATACTTTGAATACTGACTTTTCCTGTGCTGTTTTATAGGCTCCTCACAGGCAACAATATATCAGGTTCATTGCCAGAAGAGATTGGCAATCTTACCAATTTGATCAGAATACAAATTGATGAGAACAACATATCAGGGCCTCTGCCAAAGTCCTTTGCTAATCTGACTAGAACAAAGCACTTGTAAGTTCTTTATGGTTGTGATCAAGTTCTTAATGTGGAAACTATTACAGATAAGCATTTCTTTAACTTGTGAACTAGCAATCTTCAAAGAAAGGCTACCATGATGAGCATTAAAGATTGAATTTTTTCCACACTGGTATAATTTTGCAGCCATATGAATAACAATTCAATCAGTGGTCAAATACCAACAGAATTTTCCAAACTTCAAAATTTGATTCACCTGTGAGTTATGACATTGTATTCAAATTGTTTATGAAGATGTGCTTGAATTCTTAATTAATATACTTCTTACCTATCACTTGCATTTGTTCAGGATTTATTTGTTGCAGTAAGAAGTACTATTACTCTTTAGGTTGAAACTGAAAGTTTTTGTTATTTTGCAGCCTATTGGATAATAACAACTTGACAGGCCAACTTCCTTCTAAACTATCAGAAATGCCAAACCTTCTTATACTGTAAGTTTTCTTTCTTTATGCTATGTGGCAATGTGGTAGGTGTATGCTGGTCTACATTGTAAGCTGCTGATTTTTATTGTATTCCTTTCCTTTACAGTCTTCTTTTTGGACTGTTATTTATTCTATTTGTAATCCTTTTTATAACTTGGTTCAATACAAAAAAAATGTTATCGAAGACAAATAAGTATTATACACCTACAAGGTAGCAGGCAAGACAAGGAAAATTCGTATTGGACAATCGATGGATGGACTTTAAATATGGATTTAAAACCAAAGAGACCCTTTGATATTAAGACGATATATTTGTAGAATGCATGGTGGTGTTTTACTCGTTGCATATTAAATATAAATATAAGTGAGCAATACTTTATTAGAAGTTGTATTTGACATTGTAAATGTATTTCAACCATATGTTATACAATGACCTCTTAATGACTTCAAAATTAAAACCTTGCATAGTTTCCACTCTTTTGGGGATTTGGGGAACTAGAGGAACCTAGGAATTAGGGAAAGGTTCCAATATCCTTAAAACCTTCAAAAACTTAAAAGACATAATTTCACCTAGGGAAATGCCACATCACTAGGTATTCATCACATAAGTACCCCATAATTAATTTCACCAATGAATTTTTAGATAGAATATAATGAACAATTATCCTTAGATAGCACTTAATACAAGGGACCCATCTAGAGATTTCTTAGATTGATTATCTACAATGGATGAATAGTGTCAAATTCACAGATTAGAGCAAAACACAAAGAAATGAAATACATTAAAAATGAGGTGCCAAAACCACCAAAACCTTTGTAGACTTCAAATCACTATTTCAAACTTAATTTAGTGTCTACCAATAAAAGTCCATACTTACAAGTTTATTATCATACATTCCAAATCTCTATAAAATAGCTTCAATGCACTTTCTCTGGTTCAACCATAGCTTCCTACAAGCCCTATCTCTATGAATATTCATACAAAGTATGACCTTTGTAGTCCCTAAAAGTCCTTCATATCAAACTACCTGGACAACTAAGTATTGAGTTCCCTAATTAATGTCTTACTATTTCTAATGATCAATATATTGTCAACATATAAAATAATACTTAAAACATGATCACCAACTTGTTTGTAGTACACACAATGATCAAGATTAATCCTTACAAAACCCAATTCTAATACATGTGGATCAAAAAAATTATAAATCATATACATAGTGAATGCTTCAACCCATATATTAACCTTTTAATTTATAGACCAAATATTATTTTCCCTTTGCCTTAAATTCCTCAAGCTAAATCACATAGGTTTCCTCCTCTAAATCTACATGTAAGAATGCACCCTTGACATCCATATGTTCTACTTCAAAATCACATGTCATAGCAATAGGTAACAACCTTCTAATAAAATTTTAACTTATCTACAAGAGAAAAGATCTCACCAAAGTCTATTCCCTCAATTTCAAAGAATACCCCTTTACCACTAGTCTTACTTTGTACCTTTCGAGTGTACCATTTATGTTGATTTTTTTTTTTAAACAACCACTTGCAGTCAATGGGTTTCCTTCCATTAAATAGAGCAACCAAATCCTAAGTCTTACACTATAATGCTAACATCTCCTCTTTCATGGAATTTCTCCAAGATTTTCTTTCCTTCAAAGAGAGAGCTCCTACTACAAAACGGTTCATCGTCAATGTAATTTAGAGGAGAATCATAATGGAAATACGGTGTGATATAGCTATCAAATAACATTTGTTTCCTTGTAGACCTTCTCCCAACCACAATTGGATATCCTTTGATATCGAAAATCTATTGTTCTTTATAATTTATTCCTAATGTACCTTCTTCCTTTCTATCTACACTATCTTGTCCATAAGTTTTTTCGTTTACAAATACATCTTTCTACTTTATTTTGTGTTCAGTATCAATCCTTTGGATATTCCATCCTTGATAAACTCTATGCTCCTTGAATATTCAATATTCCTTCAGTGGAGAAATTTTAGTGTCAACAAATTCCAAAACTTCTAGCCTTTCAATTTTTGCCATACCCAATGAAAATACATTTCTTAGCCATAAAATCTAATTTGGAACATTTTTCTTTTAGCACAAGAACAAATGCTGCATAGCCAAATACTCTAAGTATGTCACAATGATTTTCTTACCTAGCTACATCTCATATGGTGTCCCCTCCTCAAGTAGAGAAGTGGGAGACCTATTTTCCAAGTAACAAGTAGTATTAACTACCTCAATCTAAAACCCATGTCCTAGACTAGCAATAGTTAACAAGCTTCTAGCTTGATCTATCGAGGTTCTATTCAACCTTTTAGCTACTCCATTATGTTACAATATGTAGGGTGTTGTTCTCTATCTAGCAATCCTAATATGCTTGCATAATACTTCAAACTCATTAGATCAATTCTTTCCATTGCCTAACCTTAACACTTTTATTTTCTTACCAATCTAATCATTCACAAGTGCTCGAGAACTCCTTAAACTTGTGAAAAAGTACTTCTTTCTAAGAAGATATACCCATGTATGTATAGAACAATCATCTATAAGAGAGACTGGTGCAGGAGCACCTACACCTTATTGGCAAAATGTGATCTCCTGAAGGTTGATGGGAAGTGTCAAGGGGTAGTGTAGGGTGTCTTTAGTTTATTTATGCTTAAATAAGGTCTTGTGAGACCATTCTCTTTGTAATAAGTTGATTTTTAGTCATTTGTATTTTGAGGTCAAAAATTGCAAAGATGCAAATAAAGTTGTCAATAAAAGTTTTTAAAAATACAGTTTTAAGGGAATAGGAAGGGATTAGTGTTTTAAAAGACAGTTGAGGGAGTTGGACCGTTGGTTTTTAAATTACAAATGTATTTAAAGGCCTCAAGGAGGCTCGAGCAGGTTGTTGAAGAAAAGAATTGAAGTTTCTCAATAAAATACAACATTATTTCTGTGTTTACTCTGTTTTTCTGAACTTTTCAAGTTCTGTACGGATCTGTACGGACTGTACTTGTCTTGAAACCTTTTGTAACTTGTAGGAGTTTGTTTTACCTTTCATATGCATCTATTCTGAGAATCTAACATCTAACTTTGAGGGAGATCTACTCAGTTTTCTGAATCTGCCTGGTAAAAACAGTAAAAGGCCTGTTTGAAGTTTAAATAATGGAATGAGCCTTTCCACCTACTGTTTTGGTCTGTTACTCAGTGGAAAGGCATGATGTATGTTAGAATAGATGTTTATATGGTTTTGACAGCGAGGGAAGTAAGTTGTGTGTAATGGGAAGAAGCCCTAGGGCTGGGCAATGTAGATTTCTTGTGAAAATGATGGTTTCAAGATGGGTATTTGTGATTTGTTGATGGAACTGAGTATGTGAAGGCATAAAGAGTCTGTACAGACCTAAACAAGTGTGTTGGTTGCAGTTTTGAAGTTTGGTAAGCCCGGTTAATGTTAGTTTCATGAAACCCTAGCCTTTAGGCATGAAATGTGAAGGTTTGTTGGGGCAGTGCCCTAGAAGATTTGAACTAGAGTTCTGATCAGGGAATTTGAAGTTTTGTGTCACAATTAGTGACTGTCCAAGGAGTTTTTGTGATTACAAAGCGTTTTGAGGGTACTTCATTTGGAAAACAGGGCTAATTCTAGTAGCCTTTTGCAGGGCAGTTTATTGTTTCTGCATGTTGGTGTAAAGAAACCTATTATTGAGATCTTTTAGGACAGAGTATTGGGATCTGAGACAAGTCTCATTTGATGTTTGGTTGGCCATTGTACAGCCTTCTCTAAAAGATAACTCCATTTGTTGAATTTGGAAGGCTAGAAGCCTCTTGTTGGGTGTTTTGGTAAAGTTGAGGGTTATTGTGAACAAAGGCAGATTACCTTGTTTGTGTTTGGTCATTTTGTGTTGGAATAAGTGTCATCAACCACCCTGTATTGCATCAGAGACATATTTTTGAGACTTTCAAATGAAGTACACATCCATAAGACTAAACACATCATTATGAATCACCTCTAAAATATATCTTGCTCTAATTCTCCCTAAAACAAACTTTACCTTATTTTACTTTCTAAACATACAATACTAACAAAACTAAAAACCAACAAAATAATCTAAAAGACCTTCCACCATATTCTCACTTATCAAAGTTTTCAAACCTTTTTCTCCTAATTAATCAAACTTGCTTCTCTAAAAAGTAATTTTTCTTCCTTCTATCTTTACCTATTTTGGATTTATTGCGAGAACTATTGTCTATATGAAATATAGAAGTGGATGACTTGGGAATGATTATAAAATTTATTTTCATTAAAAGGAACAAGTTTCTTCATTATTTGTTCCACACTACATGCATGCTTTCTTTATAAGTTAAAATGATCTCTCTTCCTTTTTGCATCTGTTTAACATTGACATATAATGAAATTAATGTGTAGAGGAGTAAATAATGCTAAAACATGTTGGTTGCTATATATTTTCATATGATTTCAAGTAGTGGTATAAAGATAGCTTTTTTCTTCTTGAAAATCATTTACATTGATTCTAATCTGATTCCAGATTACAAAGTAATTTGACTGTGATAGATTTTTAGTCTCTTGCATACTACCCATTTTTAAATACAGGGACTGCTAATTTCCAAGTCTACCAGAAATTGTTTTGTACCCGAGCACATGCAAACGAATTTCTAGAACCACTGTTTCCTCTTTATCCTCAAAACTCTCTCTTCTTTACATTTTGATTTTACATTTTTGTTTGTGGATGCAACTAATTCCTTCTTATGTTTCTTAACTTATTACTCTTATTTGTTTGGAAATTCATACATGAAGTTCGGTTTACCAATTATCTCATATGATTAAATTGTGTTTTCTACAGGCAACTTGATAACAATCCATTCATTAATGGAAAGATTCCTAGTTCATTTACTAATATGAGTAAATTATTGAAATTGTAAGTACTTATTTCCTTATCCTACATACATATGTTTTATAGAATTTCAAATATTCATAGTAAGAAATAGAAAACTGTTGGAGCACGAGTTTCTTGAATATTATATTTAGGGTAAAGTTTTATAGGAGGTTTCACGATCTATTTTGAAGGAGTCAAGGTCTTATGAAACAAATCTTTTAGCTCTTATTTTTTAGTTCAAAAGTTTAAGTGGATGCAATTGAGGCGGGGCTAGAAATTGTTCTACCAGCTCAGACTATTTTCTGCCATGTGTCAATCGTATGGAGTTTTTATATTCCTACCAGTTAATTTTTTATTATTTTATATTTATTTACTCTACTGAATTGAATATGCAAAATAATAAAATTCATGAAACCACCAACTTTCATAGGAACTTAAGCTTTTAAGATTAAACTACATTGCAAAGTTCATGGGATCAGCTACTTTAAAATAATCTTAAAAATTTCAACAGCACCCATTGCAAATTTTTAAGAAGTCCCTCCATAAGACCACAGCCTTAGACTTTAGTCTACATATATGACAAGCTTGAAGAATTGAGTAAACATACAACAATAAAAATTCATAAGTATTGTTCTAACCTTAAGTAGAGAACTAGATGGACACATGAAAGATAGGCTATGAGCTTCAAGATAATCCATCACCAATGTGTTTAATACAATTATCTTTTTATGCCATTCTTGTGTTTTTCTTAGAGTCCTACGAACATGTGACTTAGTTTTTTAATATGCAATATAAGTACAAGCTCATGAATTATTGTTGTGGGGATTCCTATAATATATATATATATATTTATTTTAATTTTGCTGTTGAAGGGTTTTATATCAAGAATTAAATTTTAATGAATGGTATAATAAAAAAATATGTCATCACCTTTATTAATTATGTTCAATCAATTGAATTATAATTTTTAGTTTTTCAAATAGTTATTATCACAAACTTTATTAGCTTTTCAAACCACTCTATTATAAGTTGAGACTTAGATAAGCTGAAGAACACATATGAGACCAAGAATAGTGTGTTGGTACTATTTATGACCTCATAATGACATTTTTCTTATTTTCAAATTTAATAGTGAAGAGAACATAGTAGCACGATCCCTAAATTTTCACTCAAGTTTTTAAATCATGAGTTGAATTTCACAAAAAAAAAATAGCATACCTTTGTAAGTGAGCCAAGAGCTTAAATCTATTGGTACAAGATTAAAGGATCAATGATATAGCCATATCAACTACATCTTTATTGAGTTGTCTTAATTATTAGTCTAAAACATGTGCATCAAGTCATGTATTACCATGTCTTACATGTTACTATATGATTGGTTATTTTTTTATGTGACTTATGAAAATGAATACTTTTATCTAATTTTAGATAAAAATATAATGGCTACTAGTCTTTAACTTTACAATTAATAGGTAAATTTTTTAAAAAGCCCCTTACTACACAACACCATAACAACTTTTAGACTCTACATAGCCATTAGGTCATCTCCCCTATAAACATGATTATTTATTTTCTTCTAGTTGACTCAATGTTTAAGGTAGAAATTTAATTAAGTTGGAACAATTGATTAGGATGATTTGTGCCACATGATCCATGTAATTTCTTATTAATAGACAAGCATCATATGCATTGTTACAAGTTGATTTCTCTCTTTTGACTAGTAAGGTTAATATACTTCTAGATGAGAATTAGGAATTGAATGAAACTATTATTGAAATCAACATAGGTAATAATGGTATTAGTTATTTTTGGGGCATTGACCACTACTATTATCATATAGATATTACAACTATTTCATCAATGATATAAATCACTCATAATGCACAATAGAATTTAAGAAAGGAAAACAAAGGATCAATATAGAATCAAAGAAAAATGTATGTTTACAATTTTCATTAGCATAAAATAATAAGATGTGCAAAGGGGGTCAATGTTGGTTGGATAAAGCACAGGGCAAAAAGCTTAAGACTCAAAATTAATAATAAAAATGTTTATAGTATAGTGAATCCCATCATTGCTTCCTTAATAATAATTTTTTTTATCTACATCAACATTAGATGAAGAATTTCTTCCACAAAAGTGGTCTCAATATTTCCCTATGTTGATAGAAAATCTTTATGTCCAACCAACTATTTAGTAGTTAGCTTAATACAATTCATAGGTGTTTAAAGAGGATGAAATCAAACAAAGTATCTTGGGCTAATATTTTCTATTTGTTTTTTAATGAGAGCCTTTGGATGATTAATTGAAACTAATAAAAACCATCCCCTCAAGTGAAATGGGTGGTAGAGCTTGATCTAGTGCACATTAATTTTAGGGATGCCAGGTTGAGCTAGAAATAGGAAATGAAAAGTATTGGATCCAACTTCCCAGAGAATAGCGTAAGGCCCATATTTAATGGGTTTGAGTTTTTGATGTTGTTTGTTGTAAATTATTGTCTATCCAAATCATCCAAATGTAATCACCAACTCAAAAACTTTGTATGACCCCTTTTATACCAACATGCACCCAGGTCTAATTTAGATTTGATGTCACTAGATTTTGATGCCTAGTTTTTTTTTTTGTGTGCTTGGTGCTTCTTAGTTTTACCCATCCTAACAATTGGTTGTGGTGTTTAGGTTGCCCACCTTGGTTTATTTCTTGGTTGTGCTTCAATTTCCCTTTTGAGTCTATACATTTTCATGTTTTTATCCCCCTCTTTGAACTTAAACATCCTTAATTCTTGATCATGGTCTTGATATAGTGTCCCTTGACACCCTTTGCAAAATTATCTAAGAGCCATGGTGATAATTAATATAATAGCATGTGATATTGGCTCACAATTTTCCCATTGTTTCCCTTATTTTAGTAAATTGTTCTTACATATAATTGTTGCTTGTTAAACATCCATGATAACTTTCTTCATTTAAGTATACATGGGAGGAGCTTGGATATTTTTTCCAAGCCTTGATCCCTTTGATTACATGACTAAATGTATTACTTCAAATCCCTACACTTTATGTTGTAATCACATGTTGACCAAATATAGCCCACCTTTAATAATTTAAATTATTTTTCCTTAACATGAAAGTTACTAACAATTAACACCATGACCCTTTTCCAATCAATTGGGCTGGTCATATTGTTGAACACAAAGCAATGCTAACAGGAGGGTGAATCATCATATATTAAAATTAAAACATTTCCAATTGTAGATAACACATCACATCACATGAATTGAAAGAACAACACAAAGGAAAACATGCACTACACCATAACACCAAGATTTTTATGTGGAAAACCCAATGAGGGAAAAACTACGGTGAGAGTTAACTCACAATATAAAACTCACTACTTAAAAAGTTTTATAATGTAGTTTAAGGCTCACTGGTAAAGACTTGCACACACTGAAGCAAAGACAACTTTGTTGGTAGATGGTTAGCGCTCCCCTCGGGATTCGTGACATGGACTAACTGCCTCCTGTGGATCTGTTAACTCTGGCAGTTGTATCGGGCATTAACAAGTCGATCTTTTGGTGCAACGACAACTGTGGGCCAACAATTGGTATCAAAGCCAAAGGTGCCGGGTTTGAATCCCCTCGGGTAACGCTAAGGGGGAGTTTGTTGGCAGAGGGTCAACACTCCCCTCGGGATTCGTGACATGGACTAACCGCCTCTTGTGGATCCGTTAACTCTAGTAGTTGTATCGGGCATTAACAGATCGATCTTTTGGTGCAACGATAAATGTGGTCCAACAAACTTTAGGGGCAAGATACTGAGGACTTGATGAGACACACTATCTCAAAGCAGGGTACATGAAAATTATGATAAGAAAACTAAGACTTGAACTGTTGTAGATGAGGCATTTGACTTATGCTAACATTGCAATTCCTTTTTTGCACATTTACATCTACATACAGATTTCACAATTCATGTTTAACATTCTGCTTAATTCACGTACAAATATTCACTTTCTCATCACAAATGATTTTGATCTTCTATATATATCCTCCACAATAACATAAAACTCCAATGAAGTTGGCTTCAAGATGATTGTTGGATGAATCAATTGATATTGCAAGGGTCGGCTCAAAAACATATCCAAAGCGAAAGAACTTTGTTTGCGGATCAACACACACTATGTTGAGGCCTCAAAGAACTTCCACACATTCTCCAAAACAATATTAACTGATTAGGATCAATTGCAAATGAAGAAGACAAGTCATGTTAGCCTGATTAGTACAAGTACCATCAATACTATTACTACTTGACTTCACACCACCAAGGAGATACCAAAAACATCATGCAGATCAATATATGAATAATGTAGGTAATTTGCAATATCCCTACAACCTCTTCTAGAAAGATTTGATTGTTAAGTTTTGGCACAGCTGAAGAAGCTTACTAAAAATGCAGAGACAAAGCACTTTGGATCAACTATAATACAATGTTAATTGAAGATTAAGCTTGCGGATCTCCAACACACTTGAAACTGTTAGATAATGTGTATTGATCACCACTGATCATGTCCTCAAAGCCGCAAGACCAAACCAACACATCCAAAGAAATGTGGAGCATTCTAGCCAACCTTTATCATTGCATTACACTATTAGGGCACAAATCGAAATGTTGTCAACTATAAATTTGACTGCGGAAAGTGTGAAGACTTGATTTCGTGGATATAATATCTTCATAATATGGCCATCATTTCATTTGAACCACAAGATAGAATCTTGCACAACATATTGATGTGGACCAACAGGATATGATATTGCCTTAAGGTATACACAGTTGGTGCCTTAGCCAGTCTTTTGCAACCTATCTCAACATGCGGTACATGAATCCAAAATGATATCAAGGTAGACATATTATAGACACATTAGGACATGAGTTTCATCCTCCGCAACATACTTAGATCACTATTCTTCCTTATACTGCCCTGCAAACATGCCTCAACTTATATCCATTTATATAACAACTAACTCTGGAGTATGTACATACTTCAATAACACATGTTGACATCAATGATGGCCCAGATAGGGTTGACATCAATGACAATACTTATTGCCGACACATATTATGTTTAATTATTTACACATGGTAGTCCATATGGTAGATGTCCACCTATAAATTTTTTAGTGGTGATGGTAGAGAAACTAATATAATTGCTTGAGTAATTGTCCCTCATTTGGCCCTCCACCATCAATCTCACATTGTCTATCGCATGCCATAGATTCTTGATTTCATCTAGTAAATGTCCCTCATTTGGCCCTCCACCATCAATCTCAGGCCTGTCGAAAAAAATTCCCGTATTGTAGCATACCATTGGGCCTTGCAGTGTTAGCCGTTGTTTGGAAGGCCATCGCACCTATCTAAGATAACCATCGCACATTCTCATTATATTATCAACATCAAATACAAAACTCTATATATCATAATGGGAGCGGCATAAGAATTGATAGCCGATACTCTCAAGCTTGCAGTCTTTAGGGATAGGTGACGTGGGATTGGGAAAGAAGTGGAAGGAGTTGTGTCCATGGATTCAAAGAAGATGATTCATTGCTCAGGTGATTGAATATAAAGAAGATGATGTTTTTAGTAGCCGCTCTATGGAAACTTGTATTCAATATGAGGAGTTTCGATGATTTGAAGATATCTTACTGTGGATAGTATTTGAAGGAGCAAGTTGGAACCGATATTGTTAAGGGAAAATTATACGTGTTTTAATCTCTGGCTGGCTAGTGTTCAAGATGGGTTATTGAGTAGAAATTGTTAATTTGCTAGCACCGTATGAGTTAAAGAGATTTTAATTAAAATATTCAGATTAAAATATTGTGGAGGGCCCTATCTATGGTGACATGGCATCCAAAGAAAACAATGAAGCCGCATAGTATTCAATAGGTTGTGCTCTATGCTTGAATTTCAAGCCAAGCAATTGTTTGAAGCTGACCCAAGTAAAGACGGTGAACTGGAGCTAAGTTCCAGGTCAGTAAATATTTAATAAAGCTGATTCTGTAACTTTGGTGATCAGCAATTTAATTGTACATGCTTCCAGTTATATATGTTTCTCTTAAGCACTGGATGAAGTCGGTATGTAAATTTGAACTGGGAAGTATTTACCATAGTTGGAAGACTTGCACCAACCAAAAACTCGCCAAGGGAAAAATTGGAGAGTTTTTGAAAACTTGGAAAAAACTCTGCAAAAAACTTGGGAAATTGAAAAATTGCTTAAATTTCATTTGAAACACATTTTTTTTGCAAAATTCAATGACAAGATGAATCCAATGAATCCATAAATGAGTACAAAAGTGTTTTCTATTAATTTTCATTGACTTTAATGTAAATTGATTACAAAATCGCATTCTCATGCGTAATCCCGATGGCTAAAAGCCTGAAAGTCTGATACATGAAAACAGTAAAACTAGAACTAGAAGCAAATACTAAATAGTAACTAAGTACAATATGTTAGGCTTTCCTCTTCCCTAGTCTAGCAGCAGCTAGGGAAGAAGGGGTTGGTCCTCTGGTCCCTGTCTTGCCGCGTGTGTGTGGTGGTGGTGGTGGTGGCTGCGGTGCTATTGCTACTGGCTCCTCAACTGTCATGGAAGGCTGTGTCTGTGGCTTTAGCTGAATAGCATCCATATCCTCATGAATGTCCTCCAACCCTACATCTCCTGATGCACCCACATCCTCCATTGCCTGTCTCTTGAAGTCTAGGATCTCGTCTGCGCTAAACAATGGAGGCTGCTCATCTCGCCTTGTCCAATCACTGTAAGGATCTATCTCATCTAAATCAATAGGATCCAGTGATTTTTCTTTTGCTCTCTTTGTGCGTAACCGAAGGTTGTATTGCACAAAGACTAGGTCATTGAGGCGCTTTTGTGCTAACTTGTTCCTCTTCTTCGTGTGAATGGACTTGAACAAGCTCCAATTGCGCTCACAATTGGATGCACTACAAGGCTGACATAGAATGCGGAGGAGGGCAATTTTTTGAAGATTTGGGATTTTTCGACCCCAATTTTTCCACCAAACCTCTGTAAAAAGAAAAAAATATTGAAGAGTTAGAAAACAAAGTCAAAGACTCAAAAGTCAAACTCAAAACACATTTTATCAAATTATAAGATGCATTTGAAAATTGAAATAAACTTAAAAGTTAAAGACTCCCAATTTTATACCTGGTGGTATAGTGGTTCTTCCTCTTACAGCCAGCTCTGAAGAAAAGAGATTACCAGTTGCTTCACTGTACATATCCAACTCCTTGACGATGAGGTCTCTCACTGCAACGTTGGATTCCATCCTTTGAATGCATGCTGTGAGCCCCTCCATAACCTCTCCATTAGGATCGGAGAAGCTGTCTGAGAAGAGATAAGAAGGGTTAAGGTAGTACCCTGCTGCGTGGATGGGTTGGTGGAGTTGATTATTCCACCTCCTATCAATAATCTCTCATATGGGATCAAATTTGAGGTTTTCCCCCATGTAGTAACATTTGATAGCCTTCTTGGCCCTATCCATGGCCTCATAAATGTATCCCATTGGGTTTTCATCCCCATCTACCAAGCGGAGAACTCTAACCAAGGGCTCTGACACCTAGATTAAAAAAAAAAAAGATCAAAGTTAGAAATTTATAATGAAAGGCTTAAAGTTAAATTAAAAAATATATATATTTATATTCAACTTGAGTTTAAAATTAAAATCAAAGTTTTGAAGTTACCTTCACGATCTCTGTAGCTTTTTGTGCAAACAAGGGGTCGAAGACTATTGCAGAAAATCTCTCTCCTTCGGCCTTATTTGAATATGAGGAGTCATTCCATGCTTGACTCACGAACATTTGTTTTAGAGAGCCCAAAGAATCCAAAATGCTTTGCAATGTTAGGAAAATCGCTGCAAACCTTGTGGCACCCGATCTCACCAACTCCTTCCCTCGTGTATGCTCTCTCACCAAATTAAGAACCCAAGGGTGATTGTAGATATATTTTGTGATGCTCCTTGCATCATCTACAATCGGTGCCACCCAAACAAGTTTTCCTATGTCCTCCAAAAGAAGGTCAAGGCAATGGGCCGCACAAGGTGACCAAAAGAGTGATGGATGTCTACTCTCAAGCATTCTTCCGGCTGCCACATACGCTGCTGCATTATCTGTGATGACTTGCTCTACATTAGCAATCCCCACCTCCATCACAACTTCTTCCAACAACGTACACAATGTATTTGCAGTTTTTATCTTGTTGGAAGCATCCACCGACTTCCAAAACACAACTTCACCTTTGGAAGCAACCAAAAAATTAAGGATGGTGCAGTTTCTCCCATTTGTCCACCCATCAGAAAGAATGGAGCAGCCATATTTCTTCCATTTATTTTTTTGCTCTTCCACCACATTCGTTGCCCTTTCGGTTGCATTTGTGAGCAACCTGCAAGTACAAAGTAAAATAATTAAATAAGTACAAAACTATAAGTTTTAAACAATAAATAGCTTGAATTCAACATGTCATAAATAATAAATTAATAAAGAACATAAACTTAGCATAAAAATTAAGTTGACTTACCTCCCACTCAAATCTTTGCGAGAAGGTGGCTTGTAGCCTTTTCCCGCAATTGTCAATGTAGTGACCATATTGTGCCAATAGGGACTACTCGCCACATTGAATGGTATGTTATTGAAATACCAAAAATCAGCACATGCCATGTCGGCATGTTGATGCACCTCCTTGTTCCACCCTGTAGCCTCCAATGATGTCTGTGCTCCTGGTGTGTTTCTTGGCACAAAAAAACTCTATGGGTTGCGTGAAGATGAAGGTGGTGGTGGCATTGGCACTCTACTCGAACTAGAGGAAATAGGGGGCCTAGAGGATGGTGTGGCTGTGGCTGTGGCAGCTGTGCTATGATGGTGAATCCGTGGACCATGAAGAGAGCCCACAATGCCAATAATATCTGCATCCTCATCTAACTCTATCTCTATGTGCTCGGCCCCATGCTCTTGGGTTTGACCATGGGCAAAAACATGTCCACTGGCTATGGTTGCTGCTATGGCTTTTTTTTTTCCCTCTCCCTTTGCATTGTTTTTTCCTCGGCAAGTGAAAGTAGGGCAAGCATCTCTCTTCTAATCTCTTCTTTGGGCTGCCTACAAGCCTTGGCATCACGCTGAGGAATGCCTGCTAGATGGTATTGGAGGCGATTTATGCCTCCATGATATGTAATTAAACAACTGTTCTAGGTACAGACCCTTTGACAACATATTTCCATGTAGGGTCTCTAACCCTGGAGGATGAGTGCCTGGAACCCATGATGATGGTGTGAGAGGGGAGGAACTTGGTGGGGCGGGGGTGAAACCTGATGTTGAAGCAAAGCCAGAATCCATTATAGTGTGTATTCAATGATCAATGATCAATGATCAATCTACACATTCAAAAAATATGTACAACATATTAGTTTTTTAATACAAAAAAATTGAAAAACAATCTAAATCATTAAAATTTAAAAAATCTAGAGCTAAATTTGATTTTAATTGATACAAATGTGTTTTAAATGAATTACAAATTAACATTATTAACTAATCTTATCATTCTACACAAAAAATGAACCTAGGTCTGAAAATTTCAAAAAACAGTAAAAAAAATGGAAAAAATCAGCAAAAATCAACAAAAGATTGTGATGAACTTTGTTTTTTGGATTCTAAATGCAAAAAAATTGTTTCTTTGTGCTCTATTATGTCTTTTTTTCAATTTGGAATGAGTATTTTGCAAGAAGAATGAAAGAAAATGATTAATCAAAAACAAAAAGCAAAAACAAAAACCCTACCTGTGAATCGAATTTCCCTTGAAAATCCACACAAAATAACGTTTGAATCCGCTCTCCTCGATGGCAGATTGTTGGAAATGATATCTCCTTGCCTGGGGGGGGGGTTTAGCTTTCCACTCAAACTTTTAGATGTTCTAGAAATTAAATAAAACATAAAAAGACGTTTTCAGCTTTTTGAGCCTGCGTGGCCGAGTTTTTCGCTCGGACTCGCCACAAAAGCTTGCGAGTTTTTGACAAAAATTTGGAAAAACTCGTTTTTCAAGCCTGGCGAGTTAACATTGAAAAACTTCCGAGTTTTTGAAAACTCGGCGAGTTCTCCGCGAGTTTTTGAAAACTCAGCGAGTTCTCCGCGAGTGTGCCAACTATGGTTTTTATTGTGGTTGTTGAGCAATTTGGGGGCCATGAGAAGGAAGGAAGATGAAGTGGATAAGCTTATTCTTGAGCTTAAGGGCAGCAAGATTTAAGGTTTTGAGATTAGACAGTGGAGGGGAGTACACTTCCAGAAAATTTCATAATTTCTGCATTAAGGCATGGATCAAGAGGGAGTTCTATGTTCCGTACAATCCTTAGCAAAATGGAGTTGTTGAAGAAAGTACAGATCTATAGTAAAGGCAGCAAAGGCTATGATCCATGATCAAAGTTTGCAGAATTTCCTATGGGCAGAGGCATCCATAATCGTAGTATATGTTCAGTACAGAAGTCCTCATCAGATATTGGGAACTTGAGTTAGACTCTTTGTACAAGAAGTAGGATGTTGTCAAGAGCAGATCCGAGGAGTAAATCGGGTGGCAGATAGGTCCTGAGGAAAGCAATCCAGCTCGAGAGGGAGTCACAACATCATTAAGATTTGTTGTAATGTATATTTCTTTGAGACGGAGAAATATGAGGTGAAAGCCCTTGTAGTGTATATTTCTCTGAGACAGAGAAATATGAGGTGAAAGCTCTTGTAGCATATATTTCTCTGAGATGGAGAAATATGAGGTGAAAGCCTTTGTAGTGTATATTTCTCTGGGATGGAGAAATATGAGGTGAAATCCCTTGTAGCGTATATTTCTCTGAGACGGAGAAATATGAGGTGAAAGCCCTTGTAGCGTACATTTCTCTGATACAGAGAAATATGAGGTGAAAGCCCTTGTAGTGTATATTTCTCTGAGACAGAGAAATATAAGGTTAAAGCCCTTGTACAGATCACATTTCTAAGACTGGGCTATGTTTTCCACAATTGGGTGTAGCCATTGTGGACGTCATGTTGAGAGACTCCATGACGAAGATATTTGAGAATACCTCCGTAGCTAAGAGGGAGTGTTAGTGTTTTGTAGCGGCGGGAGGTATTTTTCCTAAAGAATAATTTATTCAAGGCAAATCGGCCTTTTCTATTATAATACAAATACTATATTTTCTAGGTCCGCTCAAGAGGAGAGCTTGCCTAGTTTGGTATATAATGGAGATAGAGTTTCCACATTATTCAAAAAGCAACCCAAAATGCATTTAATAATATTAAATTCGCCCTTTTTAAGACTTAGGCTCATTAATCAATAAATGGCGTCCCTTTTTAATGAGTAATAAATACTCACTTAATAATCATTTCGCTCCTTTTATTATAAAGTTATTAAATACTTTATAATAAGCCATTTAATTAATTAATATCTTCAATAATTGACTTTATAATATAAAGTCATAATAATAATCATTTAATTATTATTAAATGCTCCAATAAACTCTATTTGCTCAATTGGGTCGAAACTGAGAAAGCCAAGTGAGCCAGGGGCCCTGCCAGAAATAGTAACCCTCATGGCCTGACTTACTATAAATAGTAAGTGCCTGAATAACACTCTGTAAGCATCTACAAAGGCCCAAACCTGAATCAGAATGTGGAGTATTGTCTCTAACCACTGGTTAACTGCCACAAAGGACCCTCTATCCATAACTGTCAGCCTACGAGGGTCAAAATAATAGGCTCACTCCTCAACAACCAATGTCAGCTAAAAAGGGGACATTACAGCTCGCCATATTGGATGCAATTGATGTTGGGAGAGAAATGACACTGCTTGAATTTATAGAATTTTGCTTAGACATGGGCGCATTCATTCAAGACTGATAAGTTGTGAATTTAATTCACATTTATGATCAGTGTGTCGATTGAATTACAATTCTTCATTGGATAGCTCGCACGTGGTACTGCTTGGTTTCCTTATACGTTGCATTAAAGATTGATGAAATGATTGGTCCTTTGGTGGTTGTTGCTCGGGTGGTGATCGATCTTCTCAGCCGATATCTATTCTTGGCAAAATTTCCATTGTCTTATCAATCTCCCGATAAATGTTCGAGATACAAGAAGTCACTAATCTAGTAACGTGTCTAATATCTGTTCAAATGGCTTCAACCATACTATAAATTGGGGGTAAAACATAGATAGAGGAGTTTTTTGGGACCTCTCTGAATAGATCTGGGGGTGTTTTCGAGGAGGAATAATATTAACTACAGTCTGCAATAGTTTATAATTAGTGTGTTATAAATTGAAAGATTTGAAGTATGCAGACTTGTGTGTTATGTGTATGGTTAGCTGTGTCTTCTTTGAAGAACGGGCTATCTATCTCTTATTTATTGCAGTATGATCTATTCACATTAGTTTGATTTGATGAGTTATGATTTTAATCTTTGTATTGATCATAATGATTGCTCTCTCTGCCTTTGCCTTAGTTTCATATTTATGAGCTAGCGTTAGTAACCTTTTCTACTTTTTGGTTAAAAGCACATGTCGTTTCCTTAGGATAGATTAATTCATTGAATATTTTGTGAGGGAGCTGTACCTCGATAAAATTCAGAGGAAAGCCACAAATGCAATTGTGTGCTTTTCAGAGCTGTTAGTGGATTTATATTGGTGTCATATTCGGGTCTAGAGTCATTGCTTGATTTATCTATCAATTCTATTTCTTTTGCTAACAATACCTTATGCTCTTTTCCTGCAACCTTAAAACTAAGAGGCTGTGTCATGTATACCTCTTCCTCCAAATCTCCATTGAGGAAGGCAGTCTTCATGTCCATCTGGTGGACCTTCCAACCAAATTGTGCTGCCATGGCTAGGACAAGTTGGATGGAGCTCATCTTTGCTGTAAGAGAAAAGGTTTCCTCATAGTCAATACCTTCTCTTTGTGAGAACCCCTTAGCCACCAATTGAGACTTGTATTTATCCAATGTTCCATCAGCCTTATATTTCACCTTGTATACCCATTTGCAGCCAATGGGTTTCTTCCCTGGTGGAAGATCTGACAAAACCCACGTGTTGTTCTTCAAAAGGCTATGATGCTCAAAATCCATAGCCTTTTCCCATTCAGGTTTATCCTTGGCCTCTGAATACTATTGGGGCTCATAAACACTTTGAATGTTGGCCATAAGAGCAAAGTTTATTGTGTTCTTTTTGCTCTTGCCTTTAGATGATCTTCCCTCAACAAGCTCATCATCATGAACATCACCAATGAGCTTCGCCCACCACTTAGGGCAAGGAGGAGATGCATCTTCTTTCAAATCAGGATGAGCATCATCATGACTTGGGCTGCTTGGAATAGTACCATCTGCATGCTGATCCAAGTTATCCTAAGGAAAATTTGCTGGTACAAAATCTTGCCTAGGAGATTCCACAATGTCAGAATCATCAGAGTCCCTCCTTGCTAGCAGAGGATCTTGCGTAGGAGATTCCACAATGTCAGAATCATCAGAATCCCTCCCTACAGGTGGAACTATTGAAAGCTTAGCTCCCAAATCCTTAGTCTTCAGAGGCTAATTGTCAAGAATCTTGATGGCAGAAGAGAGCAAAAAGGGCCCACCTTCCTCATCAAACACAACATCCCTACTAAATGTCAAACGATCAGTGGCCACATCAATCAACCGATAGGCCTTATGATTGTCACTGTATCCTATTAGAATCAACTTCTGGCTCTTGGATTCTAGCTTGGTCCTCTTGGCATCTGGAATCCAAACATACACAACCGAACTAAACACTTTGAGATGTGTGATTCTTGGTTTCCTCCCAGACCATGCTTCCTCTGGGGTCATCTTTTTGACAGCCTATGTGGGAGATCAATTAAGAAGGTATACTATAATATACACTGCCTTAGCCCAAAACTTCTTGGGAACATTCTTGTTCTCCAACATACAACAGGCCATTTTTGTGATGGTACGATTTCTCCTCTCGACAACACCATTCTACTAAGGGGTATAGGGTGTGGTAAGATGATGCTTAATATCGTGTTTAACATAGAATTCGGTGAACTGGTTGGAATAGAACTCACCCCCATTACTTGACCTAAGAGCTATGATTTGACATCCAAACTCTTTTTCAACTAATGCCTTAAACTTCTAAAATTCATTAAACACTTGTGACTTTGCCTTGGGAAAATACACCCACATTTTCCTACTAAAATCATCAACAAAAAAGAGGAAATACCTGGCACTAGTAACTGATGTAGTATTCATTGGTCCACAAACATCTGCATGAACCAGCTGTAGAACCTTGGATGCTCTCCAAGATTTTCCATTCGAAAATGGAGTATGATGCTGCTTCCTTGCTTGGAAAGCTTCGCAAACACCATGTGTCTACTGTTGAATCTAATGTAAGCCTTCTACCAAATTCTCTCGAGCCAGCTGAGAGAGGTAGGCAATGTTGAGATGCCCATACCGCTGATGCCAAAGAGTGTTGATAGATGAACTCCTTGCAACTAGTGCATGCTCCAAAGATCTCCAGTATCAAGCAGCCAATACTAACCATCATTGAGCTTGAGATACCAACGGATACTGGTGATTTTTTCAGAAAGAACCTTCAAAAACTTTGATGATTAGAATTTTTTTCAAAAAACTCTTCAAAAATCCTTAGAAATCAAGCACGAATTTGCAGAAAATCCTAGCCAGTAATTTTTATTTTCAAAAAAAAAATTCAAAAAACTGCAAAGTTTGCCCACGGAATCTTCTACGACAAATCCTTCAAAAATCTGCTTTAAAAAAACTACAAAATCTGCCCAGAAAAATCTACTCAAAAGAATTTGCTTCAAAAATCTGCCTAGAAAAATCTGCTCTAAAAAATCTGTTTCAAAAAACTTTAGAAACTTTTCCTTCACAAACCCTCGATTAAAAAAAGAAAAAATCGGCAAAAAAACTTCTGAAAATTTTCAAAATATCTTCAGGTAATTAGCCACAAATTTTTATTGCCCAAAAAATTCACCAAAAATGAGCCTATGCTCTCATACCATGAAATGATAATTGATATTAGATATTCATTATTTACAAAGGAGAGGAAAACTCCTTATATAAAGAATTACAAGATGGTGTTTCTAAAAGGAAACAATCGTTAACTAAAAGAAACTTAAGCAAATAATGGAAAGTTACTAAAAGCTAACTAATGCAAACTAAGTTAACTAAAAGTAAACTACCAACTAACTAAAAGGTAAGATGACCATTAAATATTACAATAATACTTCAATATATCTATTACTAATGAAGAACCCAAGACCATTAAGGAAGTACGTATATCAAACAAATAAGAGTCTTGAAAGGAGGCCACGAAAGAAAGTTCTTAAATAAAAATTAAACTTGGGAGTTGGTTAAATTACCTCCTAGAAGAAATTGGTTGTAAATGGTTATTTAAGAAGTATAATGTAAAAAAAATAAAGTATAAATTTTGTCTAGTAGAAAAGGGATTCTAAGTAGAGGGAACTGACTTTGGGAAAATAAATCTCCTATTGCAAAACTAACTTCAGTTAGATTTTTGTTAGCCATTATTATCATTTTTTATCTTGAAGTTGTATAGATGAATATAAAGACAACATTTTCGAATAGTGAGCTTGAGAAAGAGATTTACGTGGCAACCAAAATGGTATAAGGTGAAAGGTAAGGAGGACTTAGCGTGTAAGATGAAAAAATCATTCTACAATTTAAAATAATTATTAAGGATGTGAAATGAAGGATTTAATAGACATGTTATGGGATGAGCTATTTCACAGAAAAATTAATGTGTGTATTTCAAAATAGAAAGGTGAAATTTTCATTATCATAGTTTTGTTTGTAAATGACATGTTACTAATTGGTAACAATATGACAATGATCAGTTTAGTTAAGTCTCTTTTAGCTTCACAATTTGACTTAAAGATCTTGGTGCTTCAAAATTTATTGTGTATGGAAGTTAAAAGGGATTATGCAAACAAAAAATTGTGGTTCCATTGAAAAAGAAATATGTTGAGGTGATTTTGTAGAGATTTAGGATGTAGGACAATAAACTTGTGAATGCTCTATTTCCTATTAATAAAAAATCATATGCTGAATAACTTCTAAAATAGAAGAAGAAATTGAGGAAACATGTAGAAACCCTAGTTTCCCCCTGACACTGCTCCTGACTGATTTTTAGGTTTTTCTGAAGGTTTTTGGTTTTTTTGCAAATTTTGTGTTTTTGATGCAATAAATGAAAGGTACGATTTTGACAATAAATTGAAATAAATTCAATAAAAATAAAATAGCTCTGGAAATGGATGAATATCGATGCCAGTATCTTTATTCAAACTTCTCTACTGATTACAATGATACCCAGATGCATGCAATAAATAAAATAATGAATTCTCAACATTTTAAAAACCTGGTATTTGCTGCTACAGAAGTACAGATTTGTACGGCTGAGTCAAACAATGATCTTCTCCCTCCGACTGATGATCTCTGGTGACTCCCAGATAGCTGGCGCCTCCTTTGATGCAAACTGGAACCCTCTGTCAAAGGCGTTTCCTTTTATTTGATGAGTACGGCTCTTTCAAGTGGTACGGCCTGCTGTACAGTAGTACGGCCTGACAGAATCTGCAATTAATGCTGTACGGCTTCACCAAAAATCAATGCTTGTGTCTCTGTAATGGGCGCCCAGGTAAATAGATGGTATCTGAATGCAAACAACTGAAAAGAACTGAAGATATGAATTTCTCTGAAGCTCTGTAGTTTCCTCTGGATGAGAAAACCTCTGCTGGCAATAAATCAAGTGGTATTCCACACCCTCTGAATTGCTTTCCGATGGAGATGGCTCGTTCCCCAAGGAATTCGAACGCGAAACCCTAGAGTCTCTTGCTCAGACAAAACTTGACCAGTTTCAATATCAATAATCTCATAATGGCACAATTTCCAAGGCAAATGCACTATAAGGCTGAAAAGTGCGATTTCCTTAAGAATAGGGTTTCATTAAAATATTCACTTTTAATTCTTTTAATTTCTCCATAGTTCTCAGCTGAATATTTTAATATAATTTAAATGTCAAACGCCCCTTTTGATGATGGGCGACCCCTCAAGGTAAATCACTTAAGTTATAATATAACATTATAACTTTATATTATAAATCATTAAATAATTAATATTTAATCATTAAATTAATATTTTCCTCGTTACTCATCTGATCGATCCGTCGATGTGACGAACTCAAGTGATTCCGGATGCCGCCAAAGCCCTACCGCTAAAAATAGGGGTCCACAGTGAACCGCTAAAATAGCAATTCTCGCAAAAGCCCCGATCGAGCCGTAAAAGACCACCATCAAACTCGCTAACTGAAGCTGAGCCAAGCTCCGAAGTGACCCTCTATCCAATCAATCAGCCTACGAGGGTCGTGTGATAGGCCAATCCTGTCCTCTGAGAGATGTCACTGAGAAGGGGACATGACAAAACATGTCAAGTACCTTATACTAAGGTCGTTGAAAACCTCATGTATGCAATGGTCCATACCAGACATGACATTGCATATGTAGTGGGAGTTGTGAGTAGATATATGTTTAAAGTAGAGGGAGAAAGCTGGGCTACAATGAAAAAGATTTTTAGATATCTATGGTACTTCAAATTCTGTGATTTGCTATCAAGAAAGAGCATATGAATTTTTTTTTTGAGTTTGTAAGGGTTTTTGGATTCTAATCTAGCTAGAGATGTTGATTGTTGAAGATCTACTAGTGGATATGTATTCAATCTTTTTGAAGGAGTAATAAGTTGGATGGGAAAAAAAAAGTAGTAGTTATATTGTCTACAATAAAACCAAAGTATGTGACAACTATCATTCATGTAAAGTCGTGTGGCTACAAAGATTGCGCTTAACATTTGGATTGGTACAAAAGACGGTAAGAATTCATAATGATAATCAAAAAGAGAAATATTTGATCAAGAATCTTACTTGTCATACTTGGTCAAAGCATATTGGAGTACAATACTATTTTGTGCAAGAAATGGTTGAAAGTAAGTGGATATTGCTGAAAAGGGAATTCAAAAACTAATGTTTTTGATTCATTGACAAAGGCTACAAGTACGAAAGAAATTTCTTGGTGTAGGAAATCAATGGGTATGGTTGCCCTTAGCAACTAAACTTTAAAAATGTCGCTCTTATGGAATGTATTCGATAAGTGAGAGAATATTAGAAAAATATTATATACTTTCTATGTCTAATAGTTGGGACAAAATCAAGCTTGATGGTGATTAAAAAATTATTGGTGTTATTTTGATTTTTGAAATTTTTTGTCTTTGTTTTAAAACATTAATGTTTATCTTTTGCATATTTCATGAAATGTGTAATATTGATTTCCATATACATATTTATATTTGCACATGTTTGATGGTGAAGTAAGAGAAATTAATTATTATATCAGAGAATGAATGATTGATTGTTTGCAATAGTGAATTTCTTACCATCTGAATTTTTTTATCTGAAAGAATTTTCATAAATGAAAATACTATATATTGTTATTGTTTTCTAAAATGATATATATACAGTACTTCTATTATACAAATTTATCAGATTTTTTTCTCATGATAAAGGCCATTTATGCACTTATTTAATTGTGAGGCTTTGACATACAGGAGTCTAAGGAATTGCAGCTTGCAGGGATCTATACCAGACTTTAGTAGCATAGCTAATTTGAGCTATTTGTAAGTTCAGCAGTGTTATTACTAATCAGGATCTTGTCGATGAAAGGATGTTTTTCATTGGATCATTTCATCATATGCCCTCTATTTATCTAGAGTCCCTTAGGTTCATGTATTCAGACATATAATCAAAGATATGGGACTCAGATCCCTGCTTTGTGATTCAAAGATGTAGATGATAGGCTCTAGGAAAATTTACCATCAGCAATTCACCGCCAACAATTCACCATGGGAAAATTCACTGCCATGACAAATTCACCTCGAGGGAAATTCACCACCAGTAATTCACCGCTGCAGAAAATTCATCGCATTAAAAGTTTGCAATTAATTTTCTGTGGCGGTGAATTGCTGGCGGTGAATTTTCCTTGAGGTGAATTTGTCATGGCGGTGAATTTTTCCATGGTGAATTGTTGGCAGGTTATTTTCCAACGGTGAATTGCTGGCGGTGAATTTGCCTGATGCCGTAGATGACATAAAACAATTGTATTTAGTTTTTACATCTGTTTATTGTGCAGAGATTTGAGCCATAATAATCTAACAGGTGAAATTCCATCAACGACGCTCTCAGCGGCTACTACTACCATGTAAGAATCCTCACATTCAAAATAAAGCTTAACATTTACCTGAAGGTATGCCAAGACTTGTCAACTCGAGAATGCCATTTGACTGAAGGAGTATGCTCTGTTTTTAAGCTATATTCTGTTTTCTTGCAGTGATCTGTCTGGCAATCAACTTAATGGATCAATACCATTAAGCTTTGCAAATTTGCCTCAACTTCAAACACTGTAAGAACCATAGCCAACTGTTGAAATGTCTTTGAAAAATGTTATCAATTTCATTGCTTCACTAACAATATCTGAAACACACATAATTTCTGCCACTGAAAATTCTCATATTGAAAGAGATCCTAATCAGTTACCATTATTGAGAATGGGTGAGGTAGGAAAACAAAAACTTAAAACATATGGAGCATGTGCTAGAGTTCACCATAACTTAGATATCAAATCAATGCAAGCCAACCAAAGAGGAGAAAGAAAAAAATGCAACGAGTGCATATTTAAGGAAAGCAAAATATTAAAAAGAATAGTATACATGGAGACCAAAATATGACATTATGCTTTTGGAAAGATAATTAGTGTGACATGGAGCATTAAATATGTACTTGATTCAATTGTTTTCCTCCCCAACTGCAGATCACTTGGTAACAATCAGCTTAGTGGTGCTGTACCATTCAGCATTGGGTTGAATGTGTCCTTTGGTTCTAATTCAACACTGTTACTGTATGTTACTCCTAAACCCTATCTACTTTTAAGATAATAGTATTTCATGTTTTTAATTAAGGCGAGATTTTTTTTCTATAAATGCCAGTTTTATTCCCAATAATTTCTTTGGTTGAAATCTATATTTATCTTTGTATAATTGTTCAAAGGTAGAAGAAAGATCTTTCCAAATCTATATTTCAATCACACCAGCAAATTCACCGCCAGCAATTCACCGGCGGAAAATTGACTGCCAACAATTCACTGCGGAAAAATTCATGGCCATGACAAATTCACTTCAAGGAAAATTCACCACCAGCAATTCACCCCACGGAAAATTAATCACAAACTTTTAATGTGATGAATTCTCCGTGGCCGTGAATTGCTGGTGGTGAATTTTCCTTGAGGTGAATTTGTCATGGTGGTGAATTTTCCCGTGGTGAATTTTCTGATGTTGAACTGCTGGCGGTGAATTTTCCTAGAGCCGTCTCAATTGTACAAAAGAGTTAAGAGTGTGAGGTTGAGTAGAATAAGATCTGATATTGTTTAAGCTGAATCTTTGGATATTGATATTGTTTAAGCTGAATCTTTGGATATTGCTTTGTTCTTGACAACTTGGTTGCTGTTGTGCTATATTTTGATTTGCAGCTTGACTAAAATTGTGTCCTCCTTATTGTTAAAAAGCCCATTTTATCTTCATAAAAAATATCTGTACTTATCTTTTGTAATGGTTTACATTAGATGTAGGAGGTCCAACATTGAAATACTAATCACGTTAGTCATCTATATTGCAGGGATTTCCGAAACAACCTTCTCTCTAGTATATCTGCCTCTTCAACAATTCCAAATATCACTATGTGGTAAATCAAAACTTAATTGATATTCTATCTTCAATTTGTCTTCTGTTTGCTTCATTGAATGTCACATCATCTATTTAGTACTCATCTTTTGTAACGAAGTCCTAAAACTTGTATTTATCTGTTCTTCCCTGTACATAGGTTGGAGGGAAACCCTGTCTGCAGCCAAGAGAAACAAAGTTTAATAGCTGAATTGTGTGGAACTGGAAATGGAACTAAAACCGGAGTTGATGTTGGTGGAAGCAGCAATGTCACTAATTGCAATCCGAATTCCTGTCAACTCCCCAACTTTGAGTATATTCCAGACAGTGACTGTTTCTGTGTGGCTCCCTTTGAAGTTGTATATCGCTTAAAGAGTCCCTTGTTTTCCCGTTTCGCTCCATATCTCAAGAGTTTTGAAGCCTACCTAACATCTCAATTGAGTTTGAGTTTATATCAACTATCCGTCGAAAATTTTTGGTGGGAACCAGGTCCAAGGTTGGCTATGATCTTCAAGTTCTTCCCTCCTAAGAATCAATCAGGAGGGATATTTAATGACAGTGAAATTCGACGAATAAAAGAGGAACTTGCTGAATTTAAAGTTACTGGGAATAATACATTTGGGCCATTTGAATGGATAAATATTATACTTACGTGGCCATATGCAACAGGTATCTCTTTTTCACTTTTTCTCCTTTTCTCTTCATGCGTATAATTTTGTTTGTTAACCTGCAAACGGTAACTGATATTATCGAATTTCCAATTGGATATCATTTCTTTTCTACAGAAATCTGTTTTTTTTTTCCTTTTGTTACCTGCTCCTCCTACCCTTATAATTTTAGATGAACTACATTATATTACACCATTCTGTGCCCTGTGTAAAAAGAATCCCAATCTAACAGAGAAAACATGGAAGAAAAACAGAGCATATAGAAACATAGCATATTGCAAAGCAGGCCGAATTAATGTAGCATGCATTTGGTACAATCCAATGCATTACTGCATTTTTTCACTTGACTGGTGGCGCTGGCGCGACACGTCCTCCGGTACCATGGGTTTGGGGACTCGACCCCGTTACCTCTTGCCTGCAACAGGATGCTTTAGCCAATCGAGCTAGGCCCCCGCCCCAACAATTTAAAAATATTTAGAAAATCTGAACATTTTTAATTTTTTAAGACTTTTAGATAATCTTAATTTTTAAACAATTTTTAGTTTTTGGGGAGTTCTTAATTTCTAGATCATTTTATCAGTATTCCTCATTTAAGATTGCTTAGAAGATATCCAAACATAAAGAGTAAAGAAAGAGAGCATTATGTTTGTCCCCTTTTAGTGTCCATCTCCATTATGCTAAGCATTCCTCATAGTTTTAAGAATTTGGTTTCGATTTTTTTTTTTTGGTAAATATGTAAATTGTTCATTTATAATCAAGAAAGTTTTGTAAATTGACAATTTATCAGGTCTTAGATGTAATAAACATCAATATTTATATATTTTATTTTAGCATGAAAAATTAGATTGTTTGTAATCTATATGATGCTTTGATAATCACAAAACCTTTAATGTAGTGGTAGAATATTGAGCAAGACTAATCTCATAAAAAATTCAAATCTAAACTACTTCCTTTTTTGTTTTCTTTGTCACTTTTTATTCTAGTTCACAAAGACAAAGATGTAGTTGTTTACTTTTTTCTACTCCATGTAATGTGGGGTGTGATCCAAGTTGAAGAACCTAACTACTATTAGAATTCTTAGCATTTTCTATCTCTACCTCAATTTGAATTTATATAACTTATCAAAGAATCTATAACAACCACCCTTCAATTGCTACTTATTTTTTTCATTCAATTCACAACAAATACCAACTTAATCAACTACCATTGTGGTGACAAGTCCATGCCACCACTCAAAATATTACACTAGAAGGTGGTAAGCTCTTGATGTTAGGGTCATTTCTAGACCCATACCTAAACATTGAGGGTTCATTCATGATGACCTTGCCTACGTATCCCTTTTGGGAATAAGGGGATTCCTAGTTCATACACCAATTATACATAATTCATTCTCTTCTCTTGTATGAGATCTCTAATCTCTCTTTTAAATAATGGTTGGTAATTAAGCTTATGATTTTATATTATAGTCTAGTTACACTAGAATGATGACAATACATTCTAGTCAAGTGTTGGTTCCATATCAATCATTAGTGTATAAACACACACAAATTTACATAGAGGTCACTACTATTCCATAATCCCAAGTTCACACATTCAATGTGGCTCGAGCATACATCACTTATACATAGGGTGACTAACTCATACACACATTACAAGTACAACAGTGACTAGCTCATACACATATCATAGGTATAGCAGTGACTAGTTCATATGTGCATCAAAAGTACAATAAAAACTAGCTAAAGCATATATCACATATATCCCATGTGAAAAATCCACACATACGCCATGGGTTCACATAAAAACCAACTAGCACAATGGGAGTGGATGCAACCTTCGGTATGCATTACCCCACTACTTGATTCACTAACATAAAATCCCATAAGTAGATCTCATATAGAAAAGGAATGTCGATGCATTCCATATTAGTTGATGTTTTCACTAGCAAGGGCATAGGTATAACAATGGTTACAATAGCTAAGGCCAATAATAAGATTCAAACAACTAATTAATCATCTAGGTTATCAAACCACCATATAAGTTACATAATCAATATGTCTTATGGTTATACTATAGACCCAAGGTTAGCACCTATACTATCAATCTCAGGAACTAAGTTAATAATCAAACCAAAAAATCCTACCTTAGGCAAACATCACAGAGGAAACACACAAATTATTCTGATACGTTCCAATACCAATATCAAACTCTTGAGATGGGTAGATCTTGGCATCCATTACTTGCATGCTACTAGTGGAAAATTTCCATGACTCTAGAGTAGCATAGGCATCCATCGCCTACATGTCACTAGCTCTATGGCCTACATTCCACTAGCAGAAACTATCCATGCCTCTAGAGTAGCATGGGCATCCATCACCTACATGCTATTGACATAAGCCTATTTAAACCCTATAAAATCAAGTAGCTCCTAACATCTATTACCTACATGCTACTAATGGAAACCATCCATGCCTCTAGGTAGCACGAGCATCCATCACTTGTATGTCATTGATGAAAGCCAAATAACCATATGATATGGTCGAATACTTATTTTATTAGAGCATGTTCCCTAACTCTTATCACACAACAATGATAAGATTATCTATAAGCGGGTCATACTTTTTACAATTTTGGCGATCACCTCAAGATGAGTGGGTCAAGCTACATTAAGAGAAAAAATATCCTAGATATGCCCTCATAGAGTCCCTCACTCAACCGTAGTTGTGATGCCAAGAAGTCAACTCTTGTATCAATATCAATTTAATGTTGTGACATTAGAAAATTTATACCAGGACATAGATATAAAAAAAATATTGGAAGGTTTTATATCATGGATAATAAATATCATTACATTACTTAAATGGGATTTGATAAACTATTCAATTATCTTATAGGTCTAGGGTCAATATACCAACACATAAGTAACACATTGAAACCCTATAAGATGGCCTCTATCCAAACATAAACATCAACCCATGCAAACTCATAAGGAATCAAAGTCCATTATTTCATCCAATTATGATTTGGAAACACATTATTTAACAGACGTGATTGAATCCATCTAGATATAATCTTAAATAAAATGACATATCATATTGGTAATACTTACCCTTGTAGTTGTCAAAGTCCACCCATGGGAACTAAATCTTAAGCTCAACACAAATTTAGGTGTATATTAAAATAAGGAAACCCATCCCTGAAAATAAGAATACTCATTGTTCACCTCATTAGATTTTGTTAGCATAATTTTACATCATTATTAGATATGATTTATCAAGTTTCTTTAACTCTTTCATGGCCATCCAATGCAAAACCTAGCCTTAGATTGAAGCATATTATAGAGGGAAGGTTGAACAAGTTTAGGAGCAACCCCAAACCTAAATCGTCCCCTATGAGCTTGAGTTCACAGGGGCATCCTTTTTTAAAGGACTACCTACATATCCACTTCCAAATGAGATTAGAGTCACATGTAGTTCTCTTCAAAAAATATCTCGAAGGACATGCGCATAAGTTCCCATAACCAAGGTTTCATTAATGACTCCCATAAATTAATAATGCTTAACAATAGATAGGAAAACATAACTAAGCCCACAATTTAGCAACATGTACTATAACACTTCCCTTTAAGGATATTGAGGTTTCAAATCAAACTCCACCCTTTATTGAGGTTCATCTCATCGACATAGGGGCTAGGCTTATTACTCAACAATAAATTACCTTGGTTCACATAAACCCATTAGGTTAAATGAAGAGTTAGACTAGTTTTGTATAGCCCTAATCATATTTTCCAAAAGTGTGAGATGCTAAAATTATTTATGCTAATATAAATTATAGTTATTTGATCATACTATGATGACACTAATAAGTCCTCAAGTTTAGTTAGAAACATACATATTAAGATCAATGAAAATTAATACCCAGTTGTGACATGAAAGACTTTCAATTGAGGGTAAAATTCCATTGTTGCCTCATTGTAAGTTTCATTTATTACAAACATTACTAGAATCAATCTACACATGGAAATTATGCTTCCAACAAAATCAATATAAGGTGAGCTTAGTCACATTAAAACACAAGGCAACAAGAAGTAATAAAACTATCACCCCAAGCAATAATTATGCATATCAACTTACTCAATACAAAATACATCCACTCATAATAAAGCATAGGGTAGCTAGGAAATCATTATGCTAAATACCCAACAACAAGAAGCATTACCACTTTATAATTAGTACATTTATTTTTTATAATAGGTTGACACTTCCTCATATGGTTTTCTTAAAAAATTATAATGTCTCATTATACTATACATATACCTAGGTAAATATTTACAAGTCAAATGGTTGAGGTTATTGGTAAAGAAGAGGATAAAACGAGGATTAGTTTACCCAGTGCCAATTAACCCATACTTTCAAAGGACTAAATTACCTACAACACAACAATTTTCTACTCTATGACACATCGTTTGAAGCATGACTAGGATATCTCATAGGTGCCAAAATTTAAGAGGCATCAAATGTTAATGTGTTATATAATTTTATATAGAAACAACTTCTAAAAACACCATATTATGCATATCCTATGTAATCATATAAATAAATTTCCAAAACTCTCATTGTTCTTGCATTTGTTAACTAGATTGCATCCCAATTTAAGAACAAGAAAATGTACTATTCAATTTAATGATTATCCAACCTTTCACACCTAAGCATAAATCCTCCTAGCTTAATAATATTTAGTTACAATAATACATAATTTAAAATTTCATGCTATAGAAGCTACAATAAAATTTATCATAATTTGAACTTATTCAAGAGAGAGTTTAGGTATAAATTCATAGAATTCCACTCATAATTTTTGTGAAGGTGGTGATAGGAAGTGGTCCAAGTAGTTACACATTTTAACATAATTATCTATTCATTTGTGCTTGATGGGAGTGTAGGCAAGCCCTATGTTGTTTGCAAATGCTCAAAAGTTTTTAAGCCCTTTTTAATATACCTTTCTTGATATTATCCTACCATCATGGCATTCCTTGAGGCCACATTTCTATGAGGTGTTTTATGAGGAATTTTATCAATAGCTCACGTGCCTTGTCTATGATTTCACATTTATCATACTTGCTTACTATATGCTTTCATAAGGGGCAAGGGAGTTATTTTATTACTTGAATTGTTGATAGACCTACACCTCCCACAACTAATTTGAGAGGATAACTAAAAAATGGATAGAAGATTAAAAAATGCAAAGGAAAACAACTATGTGTCAATGAAAGGGTGATCGTATATATTAATTTCAATGAAAAACATATGGCAACAATGGATACCTAGCTATGTGCTCCTCTTTCTACTCTGTCTCTGCTAAAGTTGTAACTCCCGCAACATTGCTTCTCATCCTTCCTTCTTAGCTTCTACCTCTCATCTTTTACTAAAATTTCCCCCCTTTCACACTTGTAGATCCATCCACTCTCCTTAAAAAGATGCCCTATCCTTTCTTCTTGATAGAAGTTCCTAACCTATTTGGAAGCTCTCATTGTAGTGTAAGCAAGAGGGCACAATCAAAGGTTATGTGCTGTCAATTTACACCTAGGTCAAGTATTTTTTGCTCCTCCTCAATGAAGTTGTGGGTCCTTGCTTTTCCCTACGTGCTAGAGTTTTACCCATGACCTACCCATTTATTCTACCCACATTCTCTAGTTAAACCTCCGCTTTCTCCTCCAATCCCACTTGACTCCTTTTTCTGACATTTTTAATGGTTTTTCTCCCTTAAAACTACCCCAAAATTACATTTTTATGGAGGTTATGGGTTTACGTGTTCTCCTGCACCCTGACAATTTTTTGAAGAAATCGAGGGTAACCATGCCTCCATAATGGAAAAATTTCCCCCATGATGCACCTTGTGCCATGCCCATTTAATTTGGGTTGTCTCTGTTGTTGGTGTGAATACGGTATTTTACCTAACTAGTTCACTAGTAGGTCCTATTCACATGTTAAGTTTACTTAGGTCCTAAGAATATTTCTAGAAGTCTTAGCTATCAATGAGATCTTATCTTATCTTATCTCATTTATTTATTGTGTCCTAGGTCATTTAATATTTGTTATAGTAGTTGTCTTACTGCAATGGATTAAGACACTTGTAACAATCTTGTCTTGTCTTATCTCTCAACCTTGCCTATATAAGCAAGGCATCATATGTACATTTAAACAAAATTCAAGTCATGTAATCAATGCAATCATATTGGGGTTTAATCAAATCCATTGTGCCCATGTAATCAATAAATATTTTTACTCTTGTTGCTCTCTTGTGGAAGGCATCTTTTGGTTTTGCAAGTGATCTTGGAGACTTGAGTTCATTGTTGACTCTATCATCTATTGCTAGGTCACTAGTGTAAATTCCACAAACCAACTCATTTCTTCTTATTATTTTTTAATTTATTCTTTTCACTTTGTTTTATTTTTGTTAATATTTTATCCATTTAATTTCTAGTAGAAAGGGGCCTAATACATGGATGCGATAAAAAACTTTGGATTCATAAGAATGATGGATGCCAAAGTGAATTGTTCGAGAGAAATATATCACATAATCATTTTGGTTTCAAACCAATGGATTTCTTTGGGCTCTTGCATGAGTCTAGGCACTAAATTGATTGCAAATAATATGTCTACTCTACTGTGTGCTAGCTGCCTATATAATGTGGCATCTACTTCTTCAAAGAAAAAAAAAGGTAAATATAACTCTAGATTGAAAGGGGTTATAATTAGGGTCGCAATCAAATATTTTGCACTTTTCCAAGAGATCCAATACATTTTTTTATTTTGAGATGAATGACCCATCATGTAGCCTACAAACTTGTAAACCAAGAAAATAATCTACCTCACCTTAATCACTCATATTAAATTTCCTTAAAGAATTTATTTTGAAACTTTATTAGTATTTATCACTCAATTGTGTGACCCAAAATATATTTTTGGCTAAGTAAACCTTTTAGAAGGCACATGCTTATAAACCCAAAAAATTTAATCGAAGCCACCATATTGTAATGGAAATCAATTGTGGCAAATGAAATCTCCATTCCTTCACATATTTAAACCATAAAAATGCCCCATTTTCTATATAGGCCTCATTGTCACTAATTCATGATACCCACATACCCATATGGATTAATAGAAAGTAAAAATTTCATTGTTTACAAGAGCTTTAGATGCTCCTACTTACTGTTTGCATAGAATAGCAGCAAAAGTGTTAAGATCATAGTTATCTTAGGTGGAATTTACCAAATAGAAGAGAAATTGCAAGCAAAATATAAAGTGAATACCTATTACATATTGCAAACAAGATCTAAAATTATTATCCATACAAACTTTAAAAATAATATTAGTGCATGAACTCTATGCTACCTATATTCTTTGTAATAGTTAGATTTAAGGCCTTGTATGTTCTAGATTTCAAAGGCCATGACAATAAAAGAGAGAAATGATTATATATATACAATTTGTAAGTGGTAAATCATACCAAATGTTAATTCCAAAGAAAAATAGCCCCAAAAGTAAGTGGAAGTTTATTAGTAATGATGGTATGGCCACAAAAATAATTAGGAATATATTTTTAATGTTGAATGTGATTGAGATTTATAATTATATTTTAATCTACTAATGATTAGGCTCCAATCACACACCATTTATTATGGGAAAATATCAATTTAAAAGTCTAATAAAAGGAAATTTAACCAACACTAAGCTAAATTTTCATAAAAATCAAGAAATTCAATCCCCTTTATAACCTATCCTATTTACCAATTTAATGGTGGCTCTTATTTCAACTATTCACCATTTGGAGAAAATCACTAAAAAATTTAGTGGTTGAGATGTATTTATTGGAAAAACTATTTTTAAGAATATGAATACTTTTAATTTGAATTTGAATAAGATAGGTTTCATTGATATTAAGCTATATGAAGAGGAAAAATGCATTTTATTGCTCTATTCTTTGCTTGAACCTTGGGAGAATGTAATTGTTGTTCTGAGTAGCCCTATGATAGATTCAAAATTGGATTTTATTTTGACAAAAAAAAAATTAGTGAAGAGATGAAGAGAAAATCCATGGATGAGTGCTCAAAAGATGTATTACATGTTTTGGGAATGCTCAAGGATAAAGGTAGCTCTAGTGGTGAATGAGAGAAATTAAAATATAGGTTCAATTCTAAGGGATTTTTCTGAAACCCCTAGAAAGAGTAGAGTGAAGTATTGTAACTATGGGAAGTGGGGACACAATAAGAAGAAATAAAAAAAAAGAAAACAAATTTGATGATAATAATTCTTTGTTCATTTCTACTAATGTTGTTAATGATAATTATTGGATCATTTATTTAAGTTTCTCCTACCATATGACTCCCCATAAGGATTGGTTCTCATCTTACCAAAATTTTAATGGAGGAGAGATTTTCCTTGATGATGATAGTTCATATAAGAGTATTAGTAAGGGAATTGTACAATTATATTTCAATGATGAGAAGTTGAAAAATCTATATGATTTTTTCATATTCCAAGACTTGTGAGAAACATTCTTTCTATATCCAAGTTGAATGATTAAGGAGTTGATGCGACATTTGATAAGTTTGGTTACAAGTTGGATAGAGGAAATTTGGTTGTAGTAAGAGGATCATAGTGTGGGACTCTATTTAGGCTTGATGACTTCATTTTTGTATTATGTCAATGTACATTTGAAAATACATGCATGTTGTGGCACTAATTTTTATAGGTCATATTGGTGAAAAGGGTGTGTGTGTTTGGAAAGAAAAATAAAGTTTCTTTTTCTTTTGGAAGTACTAGATAAAATATGCATTAAAAGTTATTTATTCAACTAGGTTTGGTCGAGTGGATGTGGATAGTATTGGTAAATCGTATTATGTTTCATTCATAGATGACCACTTATGATACACTTGGACTTATTTTCTGTTGGCGTAACAACTAGCACCTTTGGAGTAAGAGTTGGTACGGACAGCTATGCACACTACGCAATGAGTGCTCTTCAAATTAGGAGGGGAAGCTCCCTCGTTGTGCTTGACAAAAGTACTTGCAAAGGAAATAAACTAAACTAAATTCTGTCTTTTTGCTTCAGCTATAGAGGTACAAGGCTTTCTCGAAAACTATATACGTTGCAGCTGAGTTTTTCTGGTTTTGCAGATCTACTAACTACAACTAAACTTAATAACTTAAATTCTATCCAGTTTCCTCAAGAAAACAGAGCATGAGGAAATGGAGCAAGGTTTTGACTATCAGACGATAAACGAGTTTAAATTCTCTACTTGAAGGCAAGGTGGCGCAACTATTATCTCAATCTAAACAAGTTTATTAGGCACAAAACAGATTTATCTAAACTATGACGATCCCATGAAACCCTATGTGGCATAACAATTGATCATAATAGCAAAGACTCACAAAACAGATTTATCATCACAATCGCATGAAACCCTATGTGACATAACAATTGATCATAATGGTAAAGATGTACAAAACAGATTTATCTAAACTATGGAAAGAATTCACCATTACAATTGCATGAAACCCTATGTGGCATAACAATTAATCGTAATAGTGAAGACACAT
>VDFB02114497.1:0-21911 GCA_007258455.2 Sequoia sempervirens | reverse complement strand
AACCTTCTATTGCAAAAGGCTAAAGTGATCATGGAGTATGGTAGGGATCAGTTGGTTGTAGATGGAATCCTTTCCTCGTCTAGAGTTAATGAGCCTTGGGAATGGTTCGAGGCTTTGCAAATTCGACAGAAAGCCGTTAGGAAGATCCATAAGCAGAAGAAGCAGATGGATGGTGATCTGACTGGTGTTTATGATGGATGTATTGCATTCTTTGAAATAATGACTGGCCGGAGGAAGATTGCTCCTAAGTACCTAAGTTTGGAACAATTGAGGGAATGGTGGCATGATGTCTATGCCCTTGATGTTGAAAACTCTGTGACAGGGCACCAACTAGATGATGCTGCAACTTACTTGGCTGTGATGGACAAGTACTAGGCAAATAAAGGTGAGTGGGATAAAATTGTTAAGCTTTCAAAGGAAGAAATTGGCTCCATTGAATGTCGGCTCAAGATTCTGCCTTTGCCACCTGTTGCTGAGCTGGATAGAGTGTTTTTGAAGGTTCATGAAGCGTTGGATCAGAACAAAGATAAGGGAGGCGGTAGTTAATGCCAATTTTGAGATTTGTGCTTCCCTATTATTATAGGGCATGTGTTGATCCGGGCTACATTGAGGAATGTGTTTGGGCCGACCTTGATGATGTATCGGCATTTAATGCGTGCCTTATTTTGAATTCCTGAGGCCGACTTGTTTTGACTATTTTATTTTGTAAATGTTTGGCTCGGCCGACATGTTTGAGGATTCTCTATAAAGGGCATTCCTGCCTCATTTGTAAGGAGTTAGTTAGAAAGATAATAGAGACAAGCTAGATTAAGGAAGAGCTAGAGCATTTTGTAGTAGAGATAATAGTTAGTTCTTGAAGCAAATATTGTAACATAGAACAGTGGAATTGTTGCTACATTTTGGTGATCTAATACAATTGAAGGCATTGTGGTTTCTCTGGTGAATTCTTTTGTGTTAGTTTATCTTGCATGGTTCCTGTTGTTCCATCTTTGAAATTGCTTGAAAATCTAAGATTTAGTGTTAGATTTAGAATTAAATTAGTTTGGTGAATAGTGTTCATGATCTCATACTTGGAATGTTGGTAGCAATCTTTGGTCTATGCTCCTAGTAACTATCTGATTGTAGTAGGCTGGTGAAGTCAACCTGGACCATACATCTATCTGTGCTTAGTTCGATTGTGGATGAATGTCTATGATTTGAAAATCTATATACCTTAGAAGATTGCACCGTTCTTGTGAAATTGCATTGTGGGTTAAGCAAGAATTGGTTATTTGAGATTGGTCCATTCCAGATATATGTCATTTGTGTTGCTCATCTTAGAAATAGTTTAGATCTCATTATATCTTTGCACCCTTGTCTTTTGCTGTTTCTTTATCATTTGGTTAGACTTAGGATCTAAGATCATCATATTGCAAGATTTGTTAAATTGGAAAGATACAGTCTGTTTGTAGTAAGGTCCGATTGTGATTAACAACATTTTCACATTTTATCTGAGTTGTTTATGCATTGTTATAACCTGACACCTGAGAGACCTTGGGGTGATTTTTAGTAACTTGTTGAAAATTACCTTTCAAGAGAGATAGAATATTGCATTCTGTCTGAGTTGTTGCTGTGCAGAAAACACTATCAACACATAGTCTCCTCCTTCACTTGATTTGTCATGTTTCTTGGTTGAGTTTGACCATGATTATGTTCTGACTTATTCAAGCTTGGAGATTCCTCATTAGTTTTCAGAGGCATACATGTTGAGCGTTCATTCTTCCTCCTTTCAGTTGGACATGGAGTGGCTTCTTCATCGGCTTATGATAATGTTTCTTCCTAAGGGAAGATGTGTTGCTTGCAGACATTGGATCATCTTTTGTTTTTCAGGCATTCTTCATCGGCTTTGGAGCTTCTTCATTATGGGGGGGGGGATATCTTGTCTCTCTTTTTCCCTCTTATGGGGGTATTTGATTGTATATACATGATGGATGTAGTCCTTGGGGGGTATCATTGAGTCCTCCATACATCATGTTTGTTTTGTTTTCTCTCTTTTGGAGAGGAGTTTTGTTCCACTTGGTTTTCTCCTTTTCTCCGCTTGTGAGAGATTGATTGTTTTGCATTTCAATTTGCATTGTAAATGGGTACCTAACATGGCCTTGTAGCTGGTACCCATCTTCATCATCATAGTCTTTGTATAGTTTGCATAATATCTTCTCCCGAAGTTGCACTTAATGTTACATTCCCGAAAGACTCAATATGTTGTGAAAAGACTCATGGATGTTAATACTGTTATTTTAACTGCCTTTCATGTGAACTTGAAGTAAAGGATTAAATAATTGTTTTATTTTGGTGACTAGAAATGTTAATAAGAATGTTTATTTAAAAAATGCGAATGTATTGGATGATAATGTTGATGATGATATTATATGTGTTATGAATTAATGCACTAAGAATGGTCTAACCTTAATATCCGATATCAAGTGGATGCAGGACCGACATAGAACGAAGGAAAAAGGGACTATCATCAAGGAGAGGATGCAGTCGACAAGGATCTAATGTCATCGAGCTCTGGGTCGTGTAAGACGACCCAAAAACCTAACCTTGGCCTTGGTCTAAATAATGAATATTGATTAATAAGTCGAAATTAAAAGAAATACTTATCAAAGATATTTTAATTATAAGAAAAAGAAGAGATTTGCTATTATAAAGCAAAAGAAATTAAATAATAAAATTTGATTAAATATTTTATTGAGACTTGATTATGTGTGGGAGTGAGCCGTCGGGTTTGTTAGTAGAGCACTCCTTAATGAAACCGAAGGAATTTAAAAACAATAAATTAATAAATAGAAGAAAAAAATCCCTTGTAACGTCTCATTCAAATTTCGAGTCGTGCAGATTAATGCCGTCGGTCCTGCGGAGGTAGAGCATCCTGCCACTCCATTTTTGTAACGCCGGGAATTCATGCAGTCAATCCTTTTTAATGTCAGTTCTTGCATCGAAATCTCATTCTTCTTCTTCATCTTTGGGGAAAGGTCTTTATTTGGCGAAAATGAATCGGGGAAAATTCTTCTTCCTTTGGAGCTTTCGATTTTAATCAAAATCTCTCCTTAGAAACATAAATCTTCTTCCACCATAGCTAGGGTTCCTCTGTTTCCTTCTCTCGTCGCTGGAGTATCTTCTGGAAAATTTTTGTGCAACATTTCCGCACCAGGAGTTTTTTACCCTTGATCCTTATCCTTCATCTCAATCTACCTCGGGTTAGTGCGGGGTTTCTTCTTGGAATTGAGCTGAGGAGAAAGCCACGCGCCATTGGCAGTTGTTAATCAAGCAAGGCTCTTCTTCATTTTCCTTCCTGACGCGGCCAGGCACGTTTCTGCTTCTCTTTATGTTTGCCTTTGTATATACCCGACATTGCAGGAATAGAGCTTAAACGTAGTTTGCTTTAATTATTGAAAGAAATGCGTATTATTCTCTTTTGTATTGAACACTGAAATCGTAATATGATAAGGGAATTTCCATTATTCTTTGGCAGTTGCTATCTTTTTTTTAAATGTATATCCTGTAGGGTTTCACCGTGAATGTGTGTATTGATTTACTGCTCTATATCTGTATGAATCTTCCTCTGTTTCCGGCTTTTCTGAAATTGAGCAGTCCAACCGAATAATTTCTCTCATCTCCATTCTGTTTCCTGAACCATTGAAACTATTTTTTGGAAACTTAATACAGATGATTTTTATTTGTCTCATGCCCACGACTTATAGTTACTAGTAACAAGCTGAAGCTCACTCAACCGCTAGCTTCGTTGCGGTAGTATCTTACTCTGATGATAATATACTTTTCATTCTGAGTTTTCCTGTTATGAAGTACTGTTAAAAAAATGTCAGTTGACAACGACATGTAGATTTCTGCATACAATTAAGCCTTCTGATACTCGTATGAGATCACGTGTCAAATTCTATCTTACTGGTCTGACCTGGTAGGTGTATAATCTCAGACCTGAACCTTATGTTGATTCTGTAATTATAAACGAATTCTTAATTCAATCTGGAACCTTTTTCCTTCTTTCTTTTCGCCTTATCAATAGGTCTTCTTAAGGAAGGGATCCACCTCTAAGATAACAGTAAACTGTTGGATCATGAAACCTGAGCATTTTTGCTCGTTATCAAAATTAATTGAATAAGAAATCATAACCTGAAGAAGTTGTGTCGAGCAAGGGTGTACACTGACGGCACAACAGTGCTAATAGAATTGGCACAGTAGTGCCAGAAAACAAATATAAATCCTTGGCCAAGGTAGATGCCAATTAGGCAGAAGTCAGTATCCTTGTACCGGATTTACTCTGGTCAGATTGATCCTTCGGATAGGGGTAACCTACAGAAGAGGGATCGACCAGTAGTATAGGTGCATGGACACCAGGCTTAGAGACATGATGACACCAAATCCTTGTTGATTACCTCGTGAAGGGCCGGGTTTCTTCATTTGAAGAACACGGGAAGACCAATAGGTCTTGGTCGGGCGGAAAAGCCCTTGATGATAAACCCCTTTTTCCATATGATGAAATAGTTCATGTATCACTGGATGAAGATGATGAAGTTAGTGACAAACTCCTTGCACACCATTCCAGGTATTGTTCGTCCAGTTATTATTATTATTATTTTATTTTTGCAGCAGTGTATTTATTGAAATATTAGTTGATGAAATGGTAAATGGCAAATATAGTTTGTTAGTTATCTCCATTTGAATAAATGCTGAATTATTTAAAAATAGAATATATATATGCAAACCCTAGTTTGACAGTTTTCAGTTAAGTCTTTTGAAAACGGTAGTTTTCCTTTTCAGCTGACGTTGGTTTACTTCTAGGTATGAATTGAAATTAGTTACACCTTGGAAATTAGTTACTAAACCATATTTATAGTTAATTTTATAACTGTAGATCTGTTAGGTTGTTAAACTTAAGGGGCAATGTTGGTGTGAATAAATGTCTTGTACCTAGCTAATTCACTCACTAGGTAATTAGGGGACATATTCACATGTTACTTAGGATATAAGATTCTTTCTAGAAGTCTTAGTTGGCTTTTCTAGAACTTATCGTATCTGGCTAGTATTGCTTGATTTCTAGGTAGTTAGTTTGTTAGTCATCTCATGTAATAGGATTAAGACTCTTGTCTAGATCTTGTCTAATCCTATCTCTCTACCTTGCCTTTATAAGCAAGGAATCTCATGTACATTTGCATCAATTCAAACCTATGTTACACGGGGATGCGTCCCCTGCCCCGAAACCCCCCGTCCCCGTCCCTTGCCGTCCCGGGGATGGGGGGACGCAAACGGGACGTCCCCCTGTCGTCCGCGAAAATGCAAAATCCATCGGAAACGTCAGGAAACGTTTCCTTCACTTTGGGGACGTTTCCTCGTCCCCAATACGGATTGGGGATGGATTGGGGACAGCTAGCCGTCTCCTACAGGCTGGAAGTCAAAAAGACTAAATATTAAATCTTTTAGTTCCACTCTTGCCAGAGGATGATAGTGACTCAGATAGTTTTGAGTCTTTGAATATTCATAGCCTGAATGAGGCTTAATTTCATAGATTGTTGTGTTTAATATTTTTATTTTCATGTTTGAACTTTGAGACTTCTGGATACATGTTTGAGACATTTGGATATTTCATATTGATAGACCATGGTTTTATTGATGTTTGATACTGCTGTGATAAATTTTATAATGCTTTAATGACATTTCTTATGCTGGTATAGTACTACTCTCACGATTTACTTACATATTGATATTGTTGTTATCAATTATTAATTTATTGACATATCTATCTCTCTTTCCCTCTCTCTCTCTCTAATATATTAATAAATTTTGAAAAAATCATATATATATATATGTATTTTGTGTGTTGCTGTCCCCTGCCGTCCCCTAAAAATTGCCCCTTAGGAAACGTTCCGGAAACGCGTTCCTTGCCGTCCCCCCGTCCCCGTCCCCGATAGGCCGTGGAACATAGATTCAAACATATTGAAGTATATTCAACCATTAATCAATCTTGCATTATGAAGCAAGCTTTTTTGCTATTCTCTCTCTTGTGGAAGTGGTTTTGGTCTAGCAACTATTCCTGGGGGTGTTGGGGAGTCACCATTTACTCCCACATGAATCACTAACTACCTCAAAATATAAGTCATAGGTTCTTGAGAGATATGGGCTCCATGAAGTGGCGATTTTCTAGCAATCAGAAGTGCAGGAGCTTGTGACTCAACTAATTGAGGAAGATTAAGGTATGCCCCCATAAACTTATCATTTAAAGTGTCATGACCCTCAAAAGAAATCGAAGATTGAACAAGTCCAGTAACAAAAGCAAAAGTGGGCATGCAAGCTTAATAAAAGAGACCAAAGAAGGTGGTGAAAACCTAGAGCTGTCAAACTTGTACAACTAGGATGAACCACCAACCTTAATAGTGGTGATGAGTGACCCTCTTTCAATTTAAGACTACAATTCCACTTGGAAAAAACTTGATAATTTTTCCATCCCAAAATTGGGTGATCTGATAGATGGATATAAGGATCTATGCAAGTTTAGGCAAATGGATAGCCTTTTGAAATTGCTTCTTATCTACCTCAACATTGCCTACTTTTGAAACATCATTGACAAATATTTTGTAGTGTTACAATGATTGAGAGTAGAGAATTGAGTTTTTGACGTCAACATATGATGAGTGGCCTCTGAGTCAATAACCAATCTGTAGGAGAGAGAAGAGTTGTAGTAGAGAGCGCAAATCCACAAGTAGAGATAGATCTAAGACATGTGAGTGATTTTTTCACCTAAAGAAGATTGTGAAGAAGGACAAGGTTCTTTGTCCCACTTGAGATTATGCTTCGTCAATGTGGGTTCTACATTTGTCATTGTTTTGTAGCATGTTGAATCTCAATGACCCTAGTGTTTTGGTATGGGCATGTCTTTGCCTCCATTGACTTTTGGGAACAAGGGGAATTTGACTCATTATCTTCAGAGTGACCATATTTTGAGTGCTTTGACTCTATGTGCTACAAGTGCATATTTTTTAGAATTTAGAGGAGAAAATGTATCCATTTGTATGAGCTTCTTTTGTTCACATGTCAATTGCTCACATATTGGTGTAAGAAGTGGATACAAAAATTGAACGAGTCTTCCAATATGGAAAGAACAACCATGATTTCTTCTTAATTTTGCACTCTTAGCTGGAGCTTGATTAGGTTGAATTGCAAAATGAAACCCTCAATGGTGCTAAAGTCTTGATGATTCAAACTTATGATAGCATTCTGTAATGTCCCACCCTGGATGACTTGATATTTTCACAATTTTCCACGTCTGACAATTTAGGCATTTTGTCAAATAGTTAGCTTACTACTGTTCTGTGCTTGGCTTTTTCTCCAATATTTTCAAGTAGTTTGATAATGGTCTTGCATTGCATTCAACTTATAATTTTCCCAAAGATTTAAGCTTAAATATTGCAGACTGTAAGTGGATAAATGAATATTTTATTCCAAAATAACCAGCTGAAGCACATCTATTAAGAGAAAGACATTTACAATGCAACCATAAAATATTGATGACCAAAAACTTCATTCAACGTGCAACAGATATGACTTTCAGGAAATTCTAGATGATATTCATTTTTTCAGAAGTGCAGGAAGTACAACTTAACACATAAATGTTGCTAACCTGATTTACAGATTATATATTTTATTTCAGACCTCCTAGTAGGAACGGCTCCCTTATTTCCCTTGCAATGACTCCTTATACTTGCATGGCGCAGCTAGTATTACGATGCATGGCTGCTTCAGCATTAATCATAAAGCTTCATTAAGAAAGGTTGAGGCATATTGACTTGTTTGACTCTGTCAATTGCTGAACTGTCCTTCCACGTCCCCTATTTGACTCCTAACTTTGGACAACACTCTTCTTAAAAGGATGTGACTTCCTCAAAGAAGCCACGACCAATATATGAGCTGCGGGTCCCTTCTGAATGGGTGCAGCTAAGATAGCCAAGGCTACGTATTAATAAGTAGGATCTGCAAATTGGAGTTTATAATATATTTGCTGTGTTACATGGGGACGCGTCCCCCCACCCAAACCCTATGTCCCCATCCCCTATGGCGTTTTGGGGACGGGGGAAAGGGGGACGGTAGGGGATGTCCCCCAGGTGCCCCCCCTTTTTTTTGAAAACTGAGATGGTAGGGAAACGCTCCCCAAAAAGGGGACGGCTGGAAAATAAAAGGGGACGCCTAGGCGTCCCCGAAACGGACAGGGGACGGCTAGGAGTCCCCCAACCGTATCGGGGGGCGTCCCCCTTTCATCAAAGTAAAAAATGTTTTGATTTTTGGCAAATTAAATAAAAATTGCTTGATAAATATTAAATATTTCATTATATTTGATAAAACATTTAATTTTTTAACAAACTATTTAATTTTATTGTCAAATAAAATAAAAATTACTTCATTAAATAAAAATTGTTTGTAAATATTAAATATTAAATATTTCATTATATTTGATAAAACATTTAATTTTTAAACAAACTATTTAATATTATTGTCAAATTAAATGAAAATTGTTTGATAATTGATAAATATTAAATGTTTTATCAAATATTAAATATTAAATGTTTTATAATGAAATATTAATTTGATAAAAATGTTTTATCCCCATTTGAATGGCATTGACTAAATAATAAAATATTATTATATTTACTTTAGTCATTCAACCTAAAATTGAACAAAATGCTTTTATATTTAATAGTTAAGTTATTGGCATTGCTGTTAGTGTTTACCTTTATCTTTATATTGCTGTTATATCGCTGTTATATCGCTGTTATACTGCTGTTATACTCTTTATCTATGCACATATTGTCATATTGATATTGTTGCACATATTTGATATTTCAAATTGCTCTCTTTCTCTATCTATATATAATATATTTTTAAAAATTCATATATATATATATATATTGAAAAATTCCTATATAGCCATCCCCCAGCCGTCCCCAAAAATCTGCCCTCGGACTGCCGTCCCCGAAACGTGTCTCCTTCCGTCCCCCTGTCCCCCGTCCCCGAAACGCCGTGGAACATAGTATATTTGAGGCTCCATATAATATCGATTTCTCAAACAGCTACAATACCAAAATTACACCCTGTAAATTCTGGAAATATCACGACAGCCAAGATAAATCTCCATGTCCACTAACTTTGTCTCTTGATTGGATTACGACTCTTGCTAGGAAGGTTGCGGCTAGCTTAAAGAGGGTACGACAATCCTCTTAAAGTGATACGATAGCCCAAAGTAGATATTCAAGGCTTAGGGATGTTACACCATTCTAAAATATGTCATCGCAGTTTTCTATAATATGATCTCCTACATAAATCACAACAGTAATATGGACAAATTACTCTGCAATATTATTTATCTATGGGTTATTGAAACCTTTGCAAATGATAAACCCAATATGGGAATAAACTCATGCTCATATATCTGCAAGTTCTGAGTGTTATTGAATAAAATGACCAGCAATTTGAAGATAGATTGGGTACTTGATTTGAACCAGGAATATCAATAGCACAACAAATTTGAGATGACTTGTATTAATCTCCAACTTGCAAAATATGTGTCCGAAGGAGACTCACAAATTTGGAGCAACTGATCGTTATCGTGCAAATGCATAACCCCTGAATGGAGTTATCAACATTCAACCTTGGGATGTCTTTCAATCCTGCAGTTGAAGATCCTCATGAGGGGTTTCATCCTCACAAAGCCAAGACTTCAATCCAACTAGCAAACCCTTTGTATATTTTCCAACATGAATGCACAAATGAGTTCACTTCCCTTTTTATATCCACTCGGGAATCCCTTTTTAAATTTCCCGCCCAAAAACATTAAACTTCTTTAATAAAGTGACCTTATAAAACTATCTTTTAAAAATGTCCTTAGCGTCACTTTATATCATCTCATTAATCTAATTATTTAATAATACCTTATTTAATCATCTCATTAATCTAATTATTTAATAATACCTTATTTAATGTACTTTTTTGCCAGGCAACATCAAATAATTAAATTAATTAATGTCCGAGTGACATTTGGAAAACAGGGACATTACACATTCCTCCAATTATATACACCATATCGGCTTAGAGGACACCAATGCCTTGGTGAAGGAATATATTTATTACAAAATAAAATTGAGAGGCAGCTGAAATCAACATATATCACCTTTATCTCAATATAGTGGATGGATGGGATTTAATCCATGCTTGGAAACCTTCATTAAGGCACTTAAACAAAATTTGAACTTTAATCTGGTTTAACGGTACTTAAACTTCTTTCTTCATTGTTGGTTGTATTATTGTTGTATCCTTTGTGTGATCTCCTCTAGGAGGTCCCTTTTCCTTATTTTTCACGGGTCTTCCTCACTGCCCCTTTGCTGTTTCTTTTTCCTTTGTTCCTTCATTTTCTCTCTTATTTATTTGACATTATTATTTTCCTTGTCCGCTTCCCACATCTCACTTTCTAGTTGATTTCCTACTTTAAATGATTGTCTCTTTTCATTGGGAATCCATCTTGTTCCCATATTATTATTTTTTTTGTTGTTCTCTTAATTTTTTGGTTTGATTGTCTATTTTTTTCATTTTTTAATCTTATTTTATTTTCCTCCCTTTCTAACTTTCATCTTGTTAGACGCATGGATGCATGATGCAATAATAAGCCTATTGGCTGTTTAGTGATAGATACCAAGTATGAGTTCTGCAGTAGACATAGTGTTTCTTTAAGTGTGTTTCAAGTGAGTCCTTGGTGTACAACCTGTTTCAAAGTATGGGGATCAGGATCCCAATTCATGTACCAATTTAAAAATAAATAAAAATCATGTTAGTGTTTTTTTCTTTCAAATTTCTCTTTCCTTCCTTAGCTGGTATTCTTCTTGTGTTTTTATATTTTTCTGTTTTTGACTAGTAGGCAAGGTTTTTTAATTTCATTTTTATGATTATCATATTTGTCTTGTGTAAATTTTTAGCTTTTATTGTTTATGTTCAATTTTTATACAGGTAAGGTTTGAGTAATTTAATTTTATTTGTGTTCCCCTTTTTAATTTTTTAAACTTGGTTCAATTTTTCCATATTTCATTTTTTTTAAAGATTAATTAGTGAGGGTTCTTATTGGGGCTTCACCCTTGAATTGTGAGGCTTTGTTCATGGGAACCACAAGCCATACAATTCATTCTTTGGGATTATAACTTTAATTAATGTTCTACTAGTCGAAGAATATTGTTGTAGTTACATTCAAACTCGTACCCCTCCTATGGCTCAACCATGGATTGAATGCTTCTCCTCTCCATCTTCCTCCTCCTACAACACTACTATGACTTGAACGCCTCTATTTTTTCTTGCCTTCCTCTTGTAGGGTGTTTGTTTTGTCTTCTGTATCTTTCACTCCTAGAATATTTTCTCCTTTGATCTTCTCTTGCAGGAGAGCTGCTCCTTATTCCTCCTTGCTTTCCACCATGGTCATCTACGGGCCCCTTATTGCACACTAATACTAGAGTGGGAATATCACTCCAACCTTCCCTGTCGACTCTGGGAGAATTGGACCTTGGAATCCAACATGAGAACCAAGTGGTCCCACCAATTGATCACAACCCCTTTGACTTTCTCATTTCATTGTTAACTTAATTTTGCATTTCTAATTTAATTTTTGTGTTTCCCTTTTAAAACATTTTAACTTTGTTCTCTATTTTTTCCTCATTTCATTGTTCACTTAATTTTGCATTTCTAATTTTATTTTCCTTTTTTGATTACTAACCTCCCTTAGTTTCCCTTCTTTTTCCTTCATATTTTTCAACTTACTCGCCAAAATGACTAGGGCTCCTCTTTCTTTCTATATCTAATTTTTAATAGTTATTTCTTTGCTTAATTTTTTGTCTAATGGTAAGTTTCCAGTTCTTGTGTTAACCCCAACTACCTAACCATCACTCTTGGCATCCAAGGGCTTACTTATGGAATTATTTTTGCAATCCTCACCTCTCTTGTTCATTGTTTCTCATCCCAATGATGGATCATGGAGTGTGATCTGAAATATTGATGCAAAAAATTGAATACACATTTTTTCCCCATAAACTCTTTAAATAGACACATAAAATATTGACAAAATAGAAAAAAAAATGCTACAAAATTTTAATTGAATAGAGTGTAATTCTCAAAAATGTGCAGATTCTAAAACATTTCATCTCCAAATGCTTTTGAATAAAAAATTGTGGCCCTTGAAAGTTCAGGAATGGTTATTTAGAAACTACCGTCTTAGAAACTGCAAAAAAAGTGCTGCAGTATATATTTTTTTAAAGAAGATTCCATTAATAAACAGCTCTTTTAAATTAGCTTTCCAATAACTCCAAGAACATTAAAAGGTTGCTCCATATGACAAACACATGGCCAAATAATGCAAGTCTCACCAAAAAATTTGTGCAACTATGAGCGGATTTTTTTTTCACCTACGGAAGGTAGGGAGTTGAGAATTGTAACAGAAGTAAAAATTGCTTGAAATTACAAAGTGTAACTTCATGCAAAAAATTAGTATGACCCATAAAATTTAGATTTTTTGGCACCAATCTCAACTTCACAAAAAGTTTTGTAAGGAGGTTGAATTTGGAATTGATACAGAAGCAGATTTTGATGAAGAAACCTTACCATTTCTTTGCAAAATTTAACAACAAATACCTAGGAGAATATTGTTCTACCCTAAGTGTGTCATCCCACTCTAGGTGGACCACAACTTAAAAAGATAAATTGACACGATTCCTAAGGCAGCCCAACAAGAGTGCACAGAAACAACATGCAGAAAAAAGACAGAAAGATCTCCCTGATGAGATCTACCTTTGGATAAATTTTTAAATCAAGCGATGAAGTAATGAGCATGCTCTTAGGTTCACAACTGTTTCATATAACACCTTTGAGATAAAAATCCAAGAAGCAAATAGGGGTTAACTGAATTCACCCAACTGCCTTGTGGACTCATACAACACATCCATAAAACATTTTGCAAATTGATAGTATGACATCAAACCAATTGCAAAATCATAGAAAACTTGTATAATATGGTTCTAATTGAAATTCAATTACATGGGTGCTGTTTTATAGGCCAAACAAGATGGTATCTGATTGAATGCTGATTATATTTGATCGAAAGTTAACACCATTGATTAAAGGTGATTGAGAGTTAGCACATTTGGTTGAAGGTGATTGAGAATGAATCCACACGATGAGTCCAGTGAACTTATAGTAATCTAATTTGACATTAAGGTCAATTAGAGAGGGAACTCAAGTGTTGACGAAAATATTGACTAGGATCGACTATTATTTCTACTATAAGAAGGGGATATTGTGAATTATACACATTTGCAATAATTTGCATATGATTAAAATAATCTAAGCTACCTAACTAACCTAAGGTAAACTTAGCATAATGAAGGTGTATACATATTATAAGACACCCCTAATCTCCTGTTCTTTCCATCGTTGCAATATTGCTCTTATCACATGCTTCTAAACATCCTAATTTTGTACTATTTATTGTGTATTGTATCTCAATTTTTTATGTTTGTATCTATTGATAAACAACTCAGTTATCCCCTCTACATACTCCTTTGGTGTGCTTATATGAATCGGCTAGGCCTAGTGATGACGTCTTTTACGCCTTTTGAATTTGAATTGAGATTTGGTTTTAGGATCTATTCAAAATCAAGTTCTTTTGTTGTGGACTCAAATTCACAAATATTTGGTTCTGTGTTTATATAATCTTAAATTTGGCCCAAACATGTATCTCATTGCATAGATCGTTTTTTTTCTGCAAGACAACAACATTCTACCTCTCTTCATCGTTTTTGTCATAGTTGCTAGGTTTGATTCAAATAAAAGTTTATATTTCCTTTTAGAATCTTTTCTTTGCGTCTGCAAAATTCAAAATGCAATTTTAAACTTAGAAATATTCAAAAGCAAAAAAGATGCTAATTTAACACTAAAACAGAACACACGTAAATGGAAAAGCAGATGCAAAACTTTAACGTAAACTAAATGTTAAACTTTAGATTACGAATTTTGAATCTCACCCTGGCTATAAACGTATATTTTGGAGTTTGGGGTTTGATATTCTAGCAGAAAATTGTGTCCACTCTTTTAGCTGTTGTGGACAAATTTTGGCAGTTTTGATACTGGAAAATATACAATCCTATGGCCTGTGAGTTTATTGTTAGATCGTGGAGGTTGTGGAACCTTACCAAGCTCATCTGATTGCCCTTGGAGTTATGGGCTTGATTGAATCACCACTCTTATGGTGAATAGGTCAATACCAAGTCATCAAAGAAAAACCACTGCAGCTTACATGGCTTTGTCTTGCATATTTAGTCAGGTTAATAGGACACGGATATACTGTATGCATACAGTCACTGGGTTGTGTTTGGTTTGAATATGTATCGGACTCTTGCAGATTCACAAATTTGGGTTCACAAATTTGGGTTAGGTGCTATTTATTTAGACACTTTATGTATGGTGTTTACGTGAAGTTAGTTAACAGATACAGCAGTAAACTTTCTTTCTGTATCCATTTTTTTTGTAATATAATGGAGTCCTACGTTACTGGTTTGGTGGCCTCAAGCCCTAGATCCTGGTCCGATTCGCTCCAGATGTAGGTATGTGGTTTCATTCCTTGTGGGTTCAGGCAGGTTACGTGTTTTGCTGTCTGGATTCGTTTGAGTATCCATCAATGTACCCTGGTCAAATCCGAGCTGCAAAACACAAAACTATAATGAAGCCGTGGAAAATTGAATGGGAGTTCTAATTTTTTATAATGGCAGTATGATGGTCATGCTGGAAACCCAAATGTGATTGTCATTCTGTTGTGCGTCAGAGCTTCTGCCGCTGCTTTTGCCCAGCTTCCCTCCCAAATCTTGAAAGATTGGTTTTGCTTGCTACTGAACCAGCTGAATGAAGCCTACATATCTGGAGCAGCCACTGTAATCATTATCAATGAACTAATCCCAAACTTTAATGTGCACCTATATTCCAGCTTCCTTGGTATCCTGCTGTTCAAGGTTGTGTTTGGAGACCATTTGAAGCATTTAAGTTGTTGTTACAGGCTTTTATTATAATTTATATAATTAAATAAGCCAATGGAGCTTTTAAATTTTTTTACTATTACTTATTTAATTTGATATGGTGGTTTCAAAAGTGTCATTTGAATGCTATAAATTAATAAATATAATAATTTTCCTCTACTGAGGGAAGTTTGGGTTCTTCGCCCTCGGTCCAGATTCCTCACGCTAGTAATTCCAGGGGTGCCTTCATTTCCCAATGCTACCCTTGCTCTCCTTTCCAGCTTTATCTTATGTTGACTTAGCTGTGGTGGAGCTACTATCAATGAGAGAAAATTCCCACCTACCATGGGGTAAAGATTATGCTTGTGAACAGAACCACCACCTAATGGGTTTGAGGCTATTCAGATAGGGCCAGATGACTCCATTTGGGGATTAATTAATTAGAAAATGAGATACTGTGAAAAATATTTCTTATTTGTCAATGGATGAGTTAAAGGGGCTCTATAATGAGTGGTTCATGAATCATAAGAGACAACGTTTGCTAAGTTTTGCAAACAGGGTAGCAAGTTAAGTGGGCTTGATCTTGGAGGAAACTCCATGATTAAGCACACTTGAGTCAGAGTAGTACTGAGATGGGTGACCTTCCTGGTATAAATATCATAATTTGAATAATATGAATATCTTAATATATATTTAATGTTGCTCATGTAATAGGTTTTTATGAAGAGAAGTGAATGATTGCTGATTTTATTATTTTTAATTTTCATGCTGAACAATGAATATATATTATGACATTGGATTTTGACAAAGTAATATTAAAATAATGTTTTTATAGGCATGATGTGGTTATTTGAACTATATTCTTGTCTTTAGGCTTATATATATATAATTCATACAAGCAAACTCAAAATAAACCCAACTCAATTTTTTTTTGCCATATCTGCTCACCCAAACGTGAACCTAAATCCCAACCAATAACTTAGTAATGAAACTATTCAAAATACCAAAAAGAATGTTAGAATACAAATTTATTTCACACTGATAGGTGTGTTATATCTCTAATATTACCAGTCTGCAATTGCCTATTATTTTTTTCAACTAGTATTTGAGTTTTCTTTGAGGTAAAAAATGGAAGCATGCCTTCAAATGCGATTTTCAATGAAGCAACTCACAAGCTTTAAAAAACTTGTTGCAGATAGCCAAATCAATGATTGCAGCTGGGGAAGCTTTAGCTAGAAACTCTTCAAGTGCAGCAGAACAGCGGCAGCCCATAGAAGAAACAAGGACACTAAAGGTGATGTACTAGGGAATGCGTTTAATTTTTGAAGATGTTATCCTTGATGTTATTATCCTTTAAGTAGATTAATGAAGAATTTCCATTTTCAGTTTATAGAACAAGCATGGACAATGAAGTTATGTGCTTTGGATTGTCTGTAAGACCACCTGATTGTTGCAGATAGTACCCTTGATGTGGATTATGAAAACATCTGATTTCATTATATGACAATAACCTTAAGGTTTCTGGTTGTAGTTTGGAACATTGCAAGTGGAGCTAACTTCCAAAAAGGCCTACATTGGTTCGGTTATTGCATTGGCTTTTGGGTATGTGTGATGAACATTTATGCTAGAAAATGGTACCTGGTAGCTCTTATATGTATTCTTTTCATTCTAGATGAGCTACATTCCATTCAGAAAAATATCTTCAGTTATTTCTATAAATTCAAAAGGATTGAACTTGCCTTTGTCAAATTGGACAAAGAAGAATTTTGGTAACCTTGGCATCTCACGATCTGCGAGTGTTTTTTTATCAGAATCCTTTCATGGCAATTTTCTGCGGCTGTTCAGAGTATACCTGAGGACTCATTGCGGTATGCAAATGACAATGCTTTGCTACTTGCGAAGGTGATCCTCTTTCAAGATTCTGATCCGTCACATATTTTCCGAATATGAAGTGAGGATGTGCTGGCTTAACATGTTTGTTGTGTTTGAGTGCAGTCCTTGAGGGGAGCTCTATTGGCTATCTGTTACTCAAGTACAATTCTATCTGGTTTTACCATGGTAGGTCTGATTCTCGTTGGGAGACAATTGAGCTCTGAAGGAAAGTAAGTATTATAGAGCAGAAAGGAAGCAGTTAATTGAATCATAGAGGGCACTATTCATACTCTAGGGTATTTTATTTACCATATGCGCAAATAAGCACTGAAGAGAGCAAGAAGTAAGGATGGGGAACAAACACGAGCATAGAACTGGCTCCAAGCAAAAAAATATTGAATGTATAAATAGATGTATCATTTACACCGTACTCCAATGGAACGGGCTCATATGCAAAAAGGTAAATATGTGAAATTACGGAAGTTTAATTTGTTTATGTGAATAGAAGATCTGGAATTTGGTTTGTATCAAATTTGCAAGAGTATGACAAAAAACTTGTTTTAATTTATTTCCCCTTTGAGATTCAGCCAAATATCCAAGCTTTTCTTTTAATTTTTATTTATTTTTACGATGATGGCAACTTTCCATTTTTTTGGGGAAAAATTAATGTGTAAGACCCTAAAGTAGGTTTGTTTAGATGGAAGGTTGTTTCCACAATCTTTTTATTGTTTTGTGTGTCGTGCAGGGTTGTGGAAAGAGTTTGTATCCTTTAGGAAGGCATTTTTTTTTAAGATCATGACCAAGGATGAAGTTTGTGAAGAAGGAGAAGTTGATCAAATAAGTCAGTGATGTTAATTATTTGGAAGCATCATGTGTTCAATAGTATTTTGTGAGCTTGTTCAAGAAATTGTTCGTAGTTGTTTTTCTGAATATAATTGATTGTTTCATTTGTTGTTTGTAATTTCATCATAATTTGAGTTTGTGTTTAGTTCTTGAATTGATTGCTTTTAAAGGTCCTTAGTTAGGACTGCATCATTCGGTATCATAGCTAGTTAGATCATGGGGTTATTATGAATTTTGTCTTCGAGAACCCTTTAAGAGTTTGTTGCAGGTGGTGGAAGTTTGCAATTATAAAGATTTAAGAGGTAAAGAGGGCTCAAAATAATGCTAGGATAGTAGAGGTGTAAAGAGCAATAGCAGCAAGGTTGGAAGCCTTGGAAACAATGTAAGGTAGAGGTGTAATGGTTGGTAATGTGAGTGAAGATAAAGAAGCAACGAAAGAACTAGTTGAATGAGGAGAATATATGAATAAATCCTTCATAAGGGCCATGTTTCTTATTGGAAATCAACCATAAATGAAGACTCTATCCTATAGAGGAAGTTTGAATGTAGAAGAATTGATAGATTGGATTTTGGAATGAAGAAATTATTTGAGTTTGAATCGATAAAATAATTGTAAAGGGTGAAGTTGACTAACACATCAAAGAAGGAAGGGAAAGGAGAAGCTTTGATCATCGAATTAGATGGGGTCAAAGTTTAAATCAAAGTTTCTACCTACTGATTATCATCTTAATTTGTTGAAGCAATTACAAAATCTAAACTAGAAGGAATTGAGTGTATAATTACACATTGAAGAATTTAACCGGCTTGACATAAATGTGTTGGTCATGTTGAGGATGATGAGGAAAAGGTTATGAGATATATTAATGGACTCTATTTTTCTATTTTAAATGAGTTTAACATGATTTAGGTGAGATCAGTAGAAGAGGCCTACTCGTGCCTTGAGAGCTAAAGAAAAACTTGCTAGGAAATAACATATAAGGGGAAGAGGATGATTTGGTGAAGATAGAAGACATTAGACTAATGAAGGGGAGTCTAGTGCTTCTCGAAATGAAAATTACAATTCATATACTAGAGGAAGAGAGAACACCTTTAGTAGAAGAGGAAGCTTTAGAAGAGGAAGAGGTAGAAGTTTCACTTGCTATTGATGTGGTGAAGAAGGCCATAGGGCTTATGAGTGTTTGCAATAATTGCAGGCTTATGGAAGAAGTCATGTTGTTGAAGCCAATGAGGAATATAAAGGATCATCGTGATATGCAGAAGAACCTAAACAAGGAGATGCCCTCATGATGAAGAGGGCATTGTTGAAATAAAAAAAGGAAACATGAACTAGCACAAAGAAAGAATCTTTTTCCAAGGGTAAGTGTGGCAAAGTTGTAATTGACAATGGGAGCACATATAACATGGTATCCAATGAAATAGTAGAGAAGTTGAAGTTAAATAGAATCTCATATCCAAGATCATACAAAGTATCATGGTTACAAAAAACTACTTTTGGTAAAAGAGCAATGCTTAGTTGATATATGAAATTTGTGTAGAGTTTATAGAATCCAAACAAGTTTTATGCATGGAATAATACTTGGGCTTCTATTCCTAGTATTTTATTTAATCAAATTTTACATATTTATAGGATTTTTATATCCTATATTATAAGAGGGTTGTTCTACTTCGTCTAACCACTCATTTACATAGATGAGTTGTTTTAGCAACTCATAATACAAATAAATATTTGTACAACCAATATATTATCCTACACATGATATTTTAACAAACTATAAGAAACATAATGATGCAATATTCCTAATACCCCCCATCTTACATCATTCTCCAAATGGCGATAGGTGGACTAACAATACTTGACAACCATGCTCAATAGTACATAAAAAACATAAGATATGTGTAGAGACATACACATCTACTCATGGTAAGCAATAGTGGAACTAGCCTCACTAGGCTTCTTTAGTAGGATTGACTAGAATTTTATCCAAGGATAGGGACAAACACATGATCTATCCATGGAACAAAGGGTAGGGACTAACACTTCCATCCAAGGTCAAGGACAGGGACAATCACATCTATCCAACATTGAAGTTATGAATAGAGACATACACACACATGTTCAAATGAATTATGATGGTGGACACACACATCTAATCATAATTACAAACTTTTCTGATTGGGGACAAACACATCCAATTACAAACAACCAATAATTGTGATTGGGGACAAACACATCCAATCACAAACAATCAACAATTGTGATTGGGGACAAACACATCCAATCACAACATAAAAAAATTGGGAACTAAGTTATCACTTTTGTGTATGCAACCATTGTTACAGATTTATGCCACTCTGGTCACAAATGATATAAGATGGTTACTATTGCCACTTGGAAACTGATCTTAGATTTAGTCATTTTGGCACAAATAGTTTTGTCACTAACACAATTTCATGGCCTCTTTGCTAGTGACAGATGAGAGGTCGAGTGTCCTTCAACCTCTTGTGCCTCCATCCTCCAATAGGTTTTCTACTCACCAAGTTTTTCTTTGAGGCTTAGTTTTAGAATGTCCCCCATAAGATGGACATTGTGCACAAGTAATAGTGCATCCAATTATAATTAATGCAATTTTCTTTTATAATATTTTGACATGACAATTAACAACTTGTGAAAATGGACCCTATTCTAAACAAAATAATACAACTTGACTTTTAAACTATGACATAAAATGTCTCCTTATGAACTAATAATACATTTTAAGATATTAAATTGGCAATAAATTATAATAATGTTGCAACAAAATATCTCAATATGCCCTATTGACTTGATTAGATTTTCTATGGGCCTCACTATTTGTTGACCCTTTGTTAAAGGGGGATACTTTTTGACATTTTCTCGAAGTGTCTTTCCTCTAACTATTATGCAATCACCATCTAATAGCCCTAGCTTTGTAGGTAGGATATTACTACTGGTGTTCCTCCAACCTTATGAATGCCTTCCATTATATATTTTCCACTAGGCCCGAGATTAGCAAGAAAAGGCACTTGATCACCAATCCTTCGGAAATCTTCAAGAGTTAAATCCAAATCCACTAATTTGGCAATGACAATCAAATGCAAGACAAAATTAGTGGAGCCACCAAAGCCATTGTGATGACTATTACATTGTGTAAAGAACTCATGGTAATGATATCCCTCGGTTTCAAATCAAGAGATCAATTTTTGAAGATACTTTCCAACAATACGACATTCATCCAGCTTCAGTGAATCATTTGTTGGCATTCAAGAACTATATAAAAGGGTCGTGCCCATGGTTTCAATTGCAGTTGCCATAGTTTTGGATGTATACATGCCACCACATGCTCCTTCACCTTGGCAAGAATTACACACCACATTCAATCAATGGTCATTGAATTAAATTTGGATGCAAATCACATAAGCTTGAGCAATAAACTTTGTTCTCAGATCTATCTCCATGTGTCGCAATTGCTCTCTTTGCCTTACAATTTCATGTAAGCATTATTCAATGGATTCCTCATTATTGGTCAAACCGGATTCAATGGAGATAGAACCCAAATCATTATCGAGTTGTATGTTAGCCTACTACACATGCTTTATCTCATAAATCCTCAAGTGGGTTGATCTTTTGCCTAGGAGAAGCCAAGTTGTTGATGCCAACCATCAAATTTGTTAGCCCAAATTCATTAGAATCACTAGAATGCTCACTACTTCCCCTAGAATGAAAAAGCCATGTTACAACAAATATTATTATTCAATTCAACACATATTTGGAATCGATGGGAGAAATGTGACTATAGAGTAAGGACAAGGAAATAAATGGACATAAGACTATTTTTTTCTCTTTCCTAATGATTTTTGAATGAAGAAAACTCTTAACAACCTAAAAAAATACAATAAAATAAATGATACACAATAGATCATAGGTGAATTCTAAATAATTGGGTGGGAGGATAATCTCACTAACCTGTAGACATTGAAATCTGGTTTAAGTCTGCGACTTCAATATTCTTCATAATTCGTATTCTTCATGGTCAGGATTAAATAATGTCAATTATTTAATTATTCTCTATAGTCTTCATTTCTTCTATTAATTAA
>VDFB02114495.1:0-14017 GCA_007258455.2 Sequoia sempervirens | reverse complement strand
AAATGAAACAAGGAACGTAAAAGGATAGGAACCCGTTTGTGGGTCCCACCGGGCATGCCAGAAATGTGTGCAAGTGTTTTTCTATCTAAAATATGCAAAACTAACTAGAAATACAAAATGAAAACCACAAAACCACCTCAACAATTAGCCTAAGGAAAAGCACAAAAGAAATGAAAAAAATGATAGTGATTATACCTTTTGTGTCGATCTCCTTGGTTGGCCCTTGATGCAGCTTGATGTGTATGCTCCTTTCGATGGCATTGTGATAAAAGGGTGGATGCAAGATGAGATGAGAGTTAGGCTAGGTGTGGCATGATGGTGAAAATGAAAATGAGTGTGTAAAATGACTTGAATGCAATGCTTAATGATGGTTTGGATGGCTCATAATTTTGATAGCATAAGGGTGCTAGAATGCTTAAGGTCTTCAAATGCATGAGAAGAGGGGGGAATTTATAGAGAAAATTGAATTCTCTAGAGAATTCAACGGCCAGGATTGAGCCACCATGGCTAAGATGAAGGGCTATGGTGATTTGATGACTCACAAGCCGTCACATCTTGACATGTGGAGGTTGACATGTCCAAAGGACATGGTGAGATGGCAAGAGTACAAGTGATGTGGAAGAAGGACAAGTACTTTGAAAGTACTTTGGGAGATGAGAAGATTTCCTCAAAAAGGAACTTCTTGTCCCCAAGTGAGAATGAAAGTGACACTTGAAGAATTTTAGAATTCCTCAAAAATCTCCATGGGGAAGAGGAAAGTAGTTAGAGAAATAAAATTCACATGATTGGAAGAATCTTGTGGATAAGAAAAGGTTCCCAAAAAGGTAGGATTTTGACACATGTGAGTGATGTGACAAGTCAAATATTCTAGAAGACTTGGACACATGTGAGTGATGTGACAAGTCAAAGGTTCTAGAACCTGCATTGGAATAAGAAGAGTCTTGGAAGGATAAATGTGAATTAAAAATTCACATGGGGAAGAGAGGAGTCTTGGATGAATAAATGTGAATTAAAAATTCACATGGGGAAGAGGGTCAATGCCAAATGTGGAATATGTAAAGGTTGACCAAAAAGGTATGCTAAATGTGGCAAGATGATTAGATTAAGGTTGTGCAAATACATGATTAAGGAAAATTAATAAGGGATTAGAAGCAAGTGGAAAAGTTGGAGGATGTGACATTAATCCTGATTAAGGAGTGCACATCCTAATCATGGATTAATTAACTTAATCCAGATTAGAAGAGGATTATGGAGGATGTGACAAAGAGAGAGAAAAATGAAGAATTTAAAAATTGATTTTATTCAAAAGGTAAAATGACTAAATTAAATAAATTGATATGTTTATTTAATTTAGAGAGGAAAAGGTTTAAGGTAAAGTATTTAATTGTTGAATTAAATACTTTAGGGACTTTAGGTAGAAAAGGTGAAATATTAATTAAATAAATCATTTAATTAATATTGATGAAATAGATGAATAAAGTATACGAGTTTGACTATGTGGGGAGTGGTCAAATTTGGATGTCTATAGATATAATATAAATAATGATATTTATCTTTATAAGTATTGGGTATTTAAAATTATTATAATTTGGATCTTTATTTAATTTAATTTATATTTCATTTATTATTCTATCCTACGTTGATTTGCTTGTATTTGAAATATTGGATATCAAAGCATAAATATTGATTTGCCATAATAATGTTATTTTATTCCAATGCCTTACAATCTCAAGGGGGAATATGATATAATGATTATGTTTACAATAATATTAGATTATGTCCATTTTTTTGTTTTATTTTATTTGTATTATTTTGATGCTTGCTTATTGGTATTTTTAATATTAACATTAAGTACAATGTGCCAATATATTATAATTATATAATATTCTATTGATAATTGTAATTATAATAAAATTGTTTTGATCAAAAGGAAAAAATAGGTTTTGAATGGACCCTAAACCATTTACAACAAGTTTTGAATGAACCCAAACCATTAATAAGCAGGTTTTAACAGGGACCCAAAACCCACACAAAAAGACCAAGCTGCAAAAGCATAGAACAAAGACAACCAGTAGCAAACCGGAGGCAGATTATAAAAGAAACAACATGAATACACACATCTACTCCTATAGAAAAGGTATTAAAGGGATCCTCAACTTCAACACAACCAATTACAAGGGAAATTGCAACAAAGAACCACCTAATATGGCCAAGTAACCATCACCCTATAACAACTAGACTGTGACACAACACTTATCAACACCAACCTGCAACACACTTCCTAAAACATCTAGGTAACCATCAGCCTATATTAGCCAAACTATAGCACAACACTTATTAGCACCAACCAATGAAACCAAACTCCCCACCTCAATAGGAGAGTAAGGATTCAGAGTAGAACACTAGGAAACCTCCCACCACACCAACAGGAAAATGAAGCCTCTTGCAAGCAATTCATCGAACTCCAAAGAGTCAATCCAACTCCACCTCAAAAGAAATAGGCTCCCCTCTATAGAGTAGATTCCATGAAGAACCTTACCACAACTACAACTAAATTGTAACACAAAGCAACTCCACCTCTATAGGAGTGCACACCACCTTCAAAGGTGTTGTAACAGTAAGGACCAGTAGCAAGGAAAGCACCTCCACAAATCCACAAACCCGAACTCTACCTCTAAAAGAGAGGGCTCCACGTCCATAGGAGTAATCTTCACCTTAATAGAAGACTCAAACTAGAGAACAAGGAAGAAATCCAACCAACTAGCAGGAAGGATCTCCATGACAACCACCGACAACTCAAGAACATGGCCCAACAAGAGTTGCATAGGGATAAACCCAACCATCCCACAAGGGGGTAAAGAGAACACACAAACAAACAACAAAATCCTCACTGAAGCAGGCACAAAAGAACTAGAGAATACTTTAGCTACCAGCCAAGAGAGAAGAAACTTATGCTCAACAGAAAATAGCAGCCTCCCTGCCTAGAGAACAACAACATCCCTACCTAGAAAAGAAACCAACACCAACGAAGAGACAATGGGCCTTGAATAGATAAGAACATCCATACTACCTAGCAAAATATCAAGCACTAAAAAGCAGCCAAAGGTACCAGCAAGATAGCCAGAAGGAAGCACCAAACCAAAAAAAATCAAAGCAAACCAAGTAAGGCAAGAGGAACCCAAGTAGGGAAGACATAGGGAGAAGGCCAAACCAGAAAGCACAACTTCTAACACACCGGTCAAAGTAAAAAATAAGCCATAACCCTGAGCCACATCCTAAAAATGACTGAAGCCTCACAAGGCACACCCACTTCCAACACATAGCAACCATAAATGATCGCTTCCCAGCCACCAATGCACAAACTACAACCAACCACAACCCAACCCCCAACACCCAAATGAAAGCTAGACACAACCCAACTGCCAAAGTCCAACCCACAACATCATTTCCAGGAAGCAGAGTGAGCCAAGTAAGGAAAGAGGAACCCTTACAGGGAAGAAATATGGTGAAGACCAAATGAGAAAGCCCAACCAAACCTCTAACACGCTAGTTAGAGTCCAAAATAAGCTACAACCCAAAGCCACATCCTAAAAGGAACCATAGCCTCACAAGACACACCCTCTCCCAACACAAAGCAACCAAAAACGGCTACAACCCAACCACCAACACCCATAAAACTACTAGTCGTAGCCTAAAATCCAACACCCAAATAGTAGCTAGCCACTGCCCAGTCACGAACACCCAACCCTTAGCATCAATCCCATTGCCAAGAAGAAGATCGAGCCAAGTAAGGCAAGAGGAACCCTTGCAGGGAAGAAACAAGGAGAAGGCCAAATGAGAAAGCCCAACCACACCTTTAACATGCTGGTCAAAGTCCAAAATAAGCCAAACCGCTTAGCCACATCCTAAAAGGAACTAGAGCCTCACAAGACACACCCACTCCCAAAACACAACAACCAAAAAAGGCCACAACCCAGCTGCCAGAGTCCAAAACAAAACTAGTCACAACCCAGCATCCAATGCCCAAACATCAACACCCAACCCTCAACATCATCCTCATCATCAGGATCTAATCCATCTTCCCCATCAACATCAAAGGACTTCAAACTCCCCGAATGGATCCTATTCCTGCCTCGTCCTCCGTGAGCCATTATTCTAATAAAATTGTTAATATATATGTACTTTGTTATTTATTTATTTGCATTTATGTTTTAATATGTATTGTATTTATGTATTTGTGTTTTAATTCTTAGCATTTTTAGTGTCCATTTCAGGGACATGACAAAGATCCATGAACTACATTACACTTGTGCTTTTGTTTGCCACTATGCTTGTACATTAGGGAAGTTATATGGAAATCAACATACATATTACACAATTGAAAAGAACCCATACTACAAAAGGTTTCACATTACATTCCATAAGAACACGATGTTATCGATCACTGCCACTCGATCTCAAACAACATAGACAAACACCACTACCACTAAAAGTTTCCCTTGACTTTAGTCATTTTGGCACGAAATGGGAATGAAACATTGGTTATTATTCCCCCCCACAATGTGAAATTTCTACTTATTCACATAACTAGGAACACTGAAAAGTGACTCATATAAGCGTGCATGTTACTGCTTGGATCTTGCTATCTAGATCTTGTTGCACATGATCACCATTTCCAATGAATGTATTCACTGACTAATCATCTTATAACGAAGTACGATAGTCATAGGATCACCGTAGTCAGAGGAAATTTGTAGCCATCTACTCTCCAATATGATCATTTTTCTAGCATTCACACACCACACTAAAAAGCTGAAAAAATAAAACACATTGCATATTTATTTGTCACCATATCATGTGTGCAACCTTGTTGTTGGTAACTAACGAGAGGTTGCTTATTGACATCCCTCCTCCATTTCCTCCATCCTCCATTAACCTGTTGCTAGCTCAGTTGAATTTGATTGAGGCTTATATATACAAACCTAATATCTATTGTAGAAAACTTGAGGAGGATATGACTTCAGCTCAACTCCATTCCAAGTCTAAGTTTCTGCACAAAATAGGATGACTTTCAGATATGTATATGCCGCCAATTCTAATGTCATCTTTGGATGGTGTTTCAATGCTCCCACTAGTTTGCACAATAATGATGCCTTGAAGTGACACCCACACTTCTTCACTCCTTTTTTTGATGCGCCTGCGATTTGTTTAGGGTTTGCATCAATTTAATTCATATCTCCAGACTTGAGTTGCTAACAAAAAAATATATCAGACCGATGAAAAGAAATGTGATCGTAACCTCCAACCAAATATGAATCAACAAATAATAATCACACTCTCTCCAAAGTAGTCATGATAAAAAAGAGATTCACTGATTGGTCTATAAAACAGTGATCATAAACACATGATGATATTGACAATGCATACAAATCATCAATGATGATCAAACCTCCTCCACATTAGGCAAATAAAACATGGAACAATGATCCTCAATACCATGGCCTACGTGAAATATGTTGCATTTGGAAACAAGAAGCTCGTGTGAGCAATAACAAGATCACCTCTTGAACAAAGAGAAAACCACATATCTACATATAAAAACTATCAATCCAAGTAGTCTATGAGATGGCTTCATGCTAGATATGCACGGGAAAAAGAAGGTGATTATGACAAATCAAACTTCTTAAAAATATTTTAATTAGCTAAAAGAAAATGATGCAATAGTCAAACACAAAGCTGTGACAGCCACCAAATCTATGTGCTATGCCATCCTACAAAAAATTACATCTTACATATTCTCATCTTCCTAGGTACTCCCATGAGAGAATTACACCGAGTCTAGCTCTAATACCATATTAGAAAATATAGGTAGAGGAATTTTTTTTTGCACACATTAATAATATATTCTTATATTCCACACTCAATACATGGCTAATATATAGCCACTTACATAGCCAAACAACCTCCTATTTAATAGGGAGGTGTTATAAAAAATATCCCAGAATACCATTCACAGGTATAACACATTAACCACTAACTATTGTGATATATTGTTATTTCAACAATATATACAACTAATCATCCAAACCGATATTAGGATGTTGTTTATTAACATCACTATTACAATAGTAATTACCTTCCTACATTTACATAATCACTAACACCTCAAATATATTGTAAAAAATAATTTTCCTAACATCCATTGCCCCAAGCTACTTCACTCTTGTTAGTTCTTGGAAGTTCACCTTCAGATCCCTTCTATCAAACCTCTCCGTAAGATTTTGTGTGAAATCAACGTATGTAGTAACAAGGTCAAACCCTTGTGTCATAATGCCATGTTGCCACCATTCATGAGCTATACCTTCCAAATGTAGGATGAAAAACTTTACAACTTCATCTTTAGTCATAAGGCCAAGAGAGAAGTATGTATCTAACTTTTCACCCATACACATGTAGTAACTTTCCCTAAACCATCAAATGTAGGGAGTGAAATCTTGCTGAATTTGTATTGAATATCTTTATTGACTCACTGTGAACGTTATCTTCCATCACTTCCAAAACCCTTTCTAGCATTGTTGAACTAATCAAAGGGAATCTCTACTTGAATGCAAACATCTAGCTTCATGTAATCTTGTAGAATACTACTAAAATTAGGCCAATTTTGTCCGTCTCCTTCATGTACTGGTGCCCTTTTCCTAGGAAAGAAAATGGGTTGGGAGGGTCTATGAGTTGATCCATTTGATGTTCTGCTATGATTTCCCCCTCTAGATCGTTCAAAATTAACCTCATCAGCATTACTGGGCCTTGATTTGCTACTGGTGATAGCAGTAGTGAGGGTATGCATCATTTGTAATAGTGTTTGGTTCACCTAATCTTGCTTCTGTAGGAAGGATTTGATCTCATTGTTATGATTTGCCATATTTTTCTTACCTCTATCTCCTATTCCACTGTCACTGTTCTAGGAAGATACTTGAGACTTCCTCCTTTCCCTGTCTAAAGCCCTCAAATCTATTTGACTCAATTGCATAAATGTAAGGTCGTCCACATGCTGGAAGGATGGTGGCTCTCATACCATTGTAATATACTCGCTTAGGATAGTCTAACAAACAACACTAAATGCAAATTAAAATATCAGATCCCATAGCAAAATACTTGCACAGAATAGCGTAGCAGAATACAATATCAAAAATTATGCACCGCAGTAATGATTCTGGCAATAGTCCATACACTCTGGAACTAATCATAGTGAAAAAGAAATAGATACAATATTCAGAATATATAAATACTCCACACTAATACTCGAGCCAATCTTATTCAATTCAGAAAAAATGCGATTACACAAAGAAATTGAATTTGAATCCAAGTGACAGTTGGTGTTGGCAGAACCCACAATCCTAACCCAGGTATTAACAATTACAACTAGTTCATGCAATGGAACAATGCTAGGTAGGAATGAAGTTCTCGGATTTACACCTTTCCCTTGATCGTGATGCTTGCATAAATATGATATTCAGTATGATGCTCATTGCAAAGAACCTCAGACTCTAGATATATGGAATATGTCCTCCTCAATGGCGCTAGTAAATTCTAACAATCATCTTCACCTCAGTATGTGGCTTTAGCTTGTGATTCCAATGCAATCTTGCACCAACAATGTCCCGCGATCTCAACGCAGGGGGTCTGATAGGTGTGGTAGCCAGAGCCAGAGGCTTGGCCACACTAGTCATTGAAATTGTTCCTCTCTGCCCAGTCCAAGCACTTGACTTCAGACAAGCAATTGTGGAAGTTTAGAAGAATGGTGAAATGAGTGAATATCAACACAATACTGGTGAGGTTTTCATCTTACCAATCATGTAGCTTGTAGAGGGTGTCATCTCAGTCAAGTTAGTGAAAACAATGTTTCATTCGTGATGTTCTCTCCATCTCCAAGGATCCAAATAAATACAGAATAAGTGATGCCAACCAAGAGATCGACCAAATCAAAGACTAATTTCAAATTTTAGTTTTAGCACCTTCTACAATTGGTCAGCCAAAACAAGGTAAAATTTAAATATTATTTATCAATAATTTAAATTTTTTATTTATTATTTACTACTATTTAATATTTAAAACTCAAATGTTTGTGGTTTTCAAAGACACCTTTCTTGCAAACGAATTTGGAGCCTTCAAAATGTAGGCACATGACATGCATGCATACATACATATACATATACCATGTAACCATGACACCTGCACCTGTACCAGGACCTATAACTTAGATTTTCTTTATAATTTACCTTGCATGAATGGGATTTGAATTTCCTTGTTGAAATATCCAAAAAAAAATGAATGTGCATGGTTCTATGTGCTTTTTCTTTTGAAGAGTTAGTTTCTTTGCAAGAATTGATGCTTCATGTGAATTTTACATTGACTAGTTTTCTGGAAGGAAGCTTTTGTTTGGACACTGTCAAAGTGAGCCTAACACCTCTATTTATTTTGTAGGTTACTTTACGTTATGAAAAAACTTTCCTAGGAGCCTTAATGAAGAAAATTGGTCCAAGTTGTGGGTCAAGCCTTACAACGTTGTATTTTGTAGGTTAATTCACTTGCTAAAGAAAATTCTTCTAGATATCTTTCTTTTTTTAATAAAATTGGTCCAGCTATTGAATTGGATTGCATATTTTTATTTTTTTTTGTCTAATTAATTGTTGTATTATAGAGTATGTATGTTTTTCTATTGAACAAAGTTGGTTCAGCATAGCATTAGATGGCATAATCTCTATTTGTTTTTAAATTAATTATTGTAATATATTGTATGTATGTATGTGTATTGAAGAAAACTCATCCTATTAATTAGATTGCACAAATCTTTGTTTGTTGCCAAACTAAATGCTATATTATAGAGTATGTATGCATGTGTACACTATACACTTGACCATTGGACCTGCTTTTCTTGATGCTTGGAGCCACATTCCCCATCTTTAGTTCCAACATTACTATTACTAGAACTTTGAAGACTAATTTTATACATGAGGGAAATGCCAAGGTCTATTTTGGGTATTATCTTGTGTTAGATTTAAGCTTTCTATGGCCAGTCTAGTGTTATGTCATAGCCCCTTTTTTTGGAAGGAAAAGAATGGATGGATCGATATGTTGGCTAAGCTGGGTTTATGGTCTAATAAAAATTTTAGGTGTGCCATAAAAACCAAATTTCATAGAACCTTGCAATTATCAAAGTATCTCATGGCATGCATGTGTTCTCTTCTCTTTCTTGCTTTTGCAACATAAGTATTAATTCCACATTTCTTGTAGATAATTCTAAACATGATGATCTTTCCAAATGGCTTTCAAGAAAGCTCTAAAGGACAACTAATTGTGCGATTTAGGTTAATGTTGCTCATTGTTGTATAACTTTAATTTAGTATTTTTTTGAAATTTAAATCAAGGTTTGTTTCTCCATTCAATTTCATTTATTTTTTTGAAATTTAGTGCCTTCAAGTCTGCTAAATACTTACATTCACTTTCTTGAGTCTGTTTTTCATAGTTTAAGTTTCAAGGAGACTCAAGGTGTGTCTTAGGAAAAGAAAATGTGAGTTTCATCTGGGAAAATAGAGTTATTATTTAGAAGGTGAATAGTCTCTTTCATTTTTGGTTTTTCAATTTTCTCAACACTTTGCATGGAGGAAGGATAGTTTTCAAACCCTAAACATCCAACCCTAATAAAGCTTTTGGATTTTTGGATTCACATGAACAAGATGACTAAATGTTGACAAAATTTGTTGCTTGACAACAAATTCATAACAAAGTGCGTATATTTTGCACATGTGGGAGGATACTTTATAAATCAATTGAAAGTTCTCTATTTCACACATTTTGATCACAGAATATTCTTACCTCGTTGAATGGTTCTTGAAAAACTTGAGATGACCTAATTCACACTAAGTCATCATCAAAGTCCCATGTTAGCATTTCTTGTTCTATTAATCAGATTGTGGATAATTTTTTTTGTTCCTAGATTAGGGTTAGAACAAACATTATGCTCTTTAGAAATTGTTCCCAAACAAGTGTTTGTCTTCATATTGTTGCTTTAAAGGTATTTTGTATTTAAAAATCCTTGTCCTTATTTTTTATGTTGAAATATCCTCACCTTGTCTAACATTTTTTGATACACATTTTGTTTTTGATTCAACTATATGCCTTGACATCCCTACAAGGATGTGTTAAAATTCCTCATGGAAAACCTTAAGTTGATTATCCTACATTCATAATTAGTTTGCAGTTTTTTGAGTTATTTTTTATGCTTTAAAAATTGAAAATACCATAGATTCTTGTGTATATATGTTCTTGTAAGGTTTTCCCAACTTCCTTGCACATCTTGTTCAAATTTTTGAAAGTTTTATAAACCTTGAAACCCAAACTTTAGTGTACTCTTTGGTTTTTCATGTCCCTAGTGCTATCTAACACTTTTTGATACACATTTTGTTTTTTATTCAACTCTATGCCTTGACGTCCCTACAAGGATGTGTTAAAATTGCTCATGGAAAACCTTAAGTTGATTATCCTACATTCAAAATTAGTTTGCTTTTTTTTTGAGTTATTTTTTGTGTTTTAGAAATTGAAAATACCATAGATTCTTGTTTATATATGTTCTTGTTAGGTTTTCCCAACTTCCTTGCACATCTTGTTCAAATTTGTGAAAGTTTTATAAACCTTGAAACCCAAACTTTAGTGTACTCTTTGGTTTTTCATGTCTCTATTGCTAGCTTTAAAGGTATTTTGTATTTAAAAATCCTTGTCCTTATTTTTTGTGTTAAGATGTCCTCACCTTGTCTAGCACTTTTTTTATACACATTTTGTTTTTTATTCAATTCTATGCCTTGATGTCCCTACAAGGTTATGCTAAAATTGCTCATGGAAAACCTTAATGGAAGGTTTGAATCGATCTTTGAAGAACAAGCATAACCGCTGAACAAATCTATCTATAAGAACCTTGGGAGATCTTTCACTCCTACAACTATTGTTTCTCATGAGGGTTTTTTTAAAGACCCTTGCAATTTGGATTTTAATTTTCATTTTTCCTGCTTGGCGAAGCTTGTCAAATAGTTAAATTGCAACCACGTTACAACTGATAAATGATGCTTCTTTTGTTTTTGGGTTTATATTGTTAGGGGAATTTAGGGAATCTCAGAGAAATCTCCAAGAACAGTGGTGCCTTTGGTAACTTCAATTTTGATTAGATTACCTCAAAGACACAAACAACTATGTCCTAAAGCGGAAACAAACACAATTCATTTCCCACATTAATCCTTCTGAGAGAAGCACATGTAAATTCAACATCATGCAATAAAAGATTCTAGAAGAAGAACCAACATAGATGAAAGATAAGACAGAAAACCAGAACACACAGACTTATGTCGGGAAAACCCTTTCAAGTAAACAACCCCACACTCCAAAGATCGAGCCATTGTATTATTCAGCAACTGAAGGTTACAATACAATTCAGGCTCATAGCCTTTTCAGAGATTACATCTTGTTCATTCTAGATACAATCTGGTAACCAACTGTCCCTCTGTACATTTCCTGATCAACCTCTCAAACCAAACAATCTTCGTACTATTGCAATACCCTCACACAATATATAATACAAATCAACATGAGAGATCAACCATGGCATTCAATCCTTGATCAGGAGAGAATTCGGCAGCATAACCCTGCCTCTCACTTCCTCTGTTTCGGCCTCATGGCCTCAGCCTTCCAGCCAACCACTCGACCCTCACTCTATCGGTCACTTGTATCGAACAACTGTTCATTGAACTGAACATCATCTGCAATTCCAAAGTATATCCATGTCGTCTCTGTCTGTTGAACTTCCTCACAGAACGGCCACAATAGACTAACTTCCAACGGTTCCCATTCGGCTTCTCTGATTGGTCAAAGACACACCACGTAGGATGGTCTCCCAATCGGTCAAAGGCATTCAACCTGTATTGGCATGTTGGTGAGACACTAACCGTGTCTCCCCAATGCCAACACAACCAGCATTTGATATCGCCAAGAGTTGTCCCCATCGGCAAGAGGTTACACCGAGCCCACACGATGCATCGACTTTAGCATTCACATCGGTGAGACTATCACTATCGCCAGGAGATCATACCGAGGTTCCAAAGTTATACTGAAACCACTGACATCCATTGCATTCCTATCGACAAGAGTTTCCTCATCGACAAGACTCATACCGATGCTCACAAGTCACATTGATCTCAACATTGCCATCAGCAAGACTACCGCAGTTTGCCAAGACTTCATACCGAAGTCTTCAAGTCATGTAGACGTGAGTATTCCATTCGGTGAGACAATCGTCTTTCGCCAAGACATCACACCGAGCTCTTCATGTTATACTGAAACATCCCAGTCGGCAAGACTTATCACTATCACCAAGACATCATAGCGAACACAACATGTCACCCCAAAGACCACTATTGGCGAGACATCAACAGTCGTTGAGAGGTAATACCGAATGCTCACACCTTTCGGCAAGAGAATCAACCATCGGCAAGACTTCTTACCAAGGCTTCCATGTTATCCTGAAACCACTGTTCGCCAAGAGTCACACCGAAGACATCCGATAATCGGCAAGAATTTTCGCTATCGATGAAACATCACACCAAAGCAAGTCTTTTGGCCAAGGGTCTCCCCGATGTCTTCAAGTGTTACATTGTTGCCAAGACAAACCTTCATCGCTAAGAGTTCTTCCCGAGTGTTCAAGTCACCCCGACGACTCCAAGTATATAACTGTTGGCGAGACATCTCCCTGTCGCCAAGAGTTCCTATCGAACCCTTATGTTACACTGAAGACTTCTTTCACCACAGGTCTCCCCAACATCCGCTAGACACCAACCTGTCAGCCAGACATCTCCCAGTCGCCAAGACTTCATATCGATAGGAGCAAGTCATGCCGATTATCACATCGGCCAGATGGACCAAAGGTCTCGCTGATATCGACAAGACTTCCTATTGTCGCCAAGACATCATTATGACAGTCCAAGGTTACATCGAAGGTTTCAAATGCCGATCGCCAAGACATTCAGGAGGTCATAGCGATAGTTCAAGATCTATTAGCAGATCGGCTAGACATCTCACCAGTCACAACGACCATGCTTTCTCAGAGGTTTCAACCTGTGAGATTGAGGAAACAATTCCAACAATCTCCCACTTGACGAAGATCACACATGCACCTCCAAAGCAACCAGTAAATATGATCACACTAGCTCCACCAGTTCAGATCCCGCAATACTCAAGACACCCAATCAACAAGATTCCACATATAACATTCCACCAAAAAATCTGCAACAAAGACCAGGCATCCAACTGCAACTCACTGTCCAACAAAACAACCGAAATGCAACCGATCACAGCCTTCCAGGAAACCACATAGAACTCAAACATGCTCTCATGCTCCATCAAGAATTCTACTCCAACATCCAAGATATCCACCATTTAGGCAACAATCCTTGTCATCTTCCAACATGGCACATGTGGAAGAAAGATACAAGCCAAGGTGAATAAGCACCATTCCAACAAACACAAGAAAAATATCCCAGTGATATCATCAACAAGATACTGCTACCACTTCACTGTGCTCAAAAGCTATACGGAAGCAATATCAACTTCAAAGCTTTAAATAGAACACAACAGTGAAGTCATTCTCTAGAAACAAGACAAAAACACCAGCTAGAAAAACAATTAGAATGATTGCTTCCATCCAACTGATAGACCCACGCTGACCAAAATAGCACCCACAACTGCGGCTATTCCATCCAATACCACATACCTAAAAGGTATAAGCATTAGTAAATTCATGCCAAACTATAACCAAACTCAATAACATCAAATACAAGCTCCAAGTGCCAACCAGTCGAAGAAAACAAAACACAACAGGAACTCCCACTGCCCGAGTAATTCCAAATTTGAAAGATCAAAGACATACCAAGTCTACCGATAACAACACATAGAAAGTGTAACCATGTAGTACCAAGGA
>VDFB02114493.1:0-24452 GCA_007258455.2 Sequoia sempervirens | reverse complement strand
TAGAAAATGAATAATAAGTATTTAAATTAAATTCAAAGTAAAACATAATTTATATTGGTGGAAAGCTGAGAATCTCCTTTAAAAACCCTTTTTGTTTTATTAATTTTGGGTAAAAAAAAAGTCGTCAGCCACATACCCTACACATACCCATCATATCACCACTTTTTGGCCCATTGTGATCCTACACATACCCTATGGTTCATAACCATATGATTTAATAATAACCCCATATCTCCCAATTTACATTACAATATATTTGAAATTCCTTTCAAAACTAATAAAAACCCTTATAAAATCTTGTAAAATAGTTTTTAAAAATATTTTAAAACCATTTTTGGGGACCCAGGCTTCATTATCGAGCTATCCTTTTGATTTGTTTGTGTTGTTTTATTTTATCATTTTGATCTTGAAAATATAGGGCCCCTCTTTCCATGGCCCACCTTAAAAACATAACAAAAGCAATATCTGCCAAGTCTTATCCTGAAAAAGATGTGTGGTGCATTGGTTGAGAGCACTAAATGGTGTTTGGGTGGTTGGAAGGTCAAACCACCCGACCACCTTTTAATAGAATTTGCCACCTTTTAGTTATTTAAATAAAAATACGCCCCATGTTTATAGCAAGGATCCTGCATTGCTTGTTGGTGGAGAAAAAAGATAAGAAGAGGGAGGTTTAGTGTTCGAACCCCCAACTAACTTTTTAGATGACAAACACATCCAGTTAAAGAAGATAATGGCCTGTTGCGTGGCATCCTAGCACGGGCCCACGTTGCACTTTCCTTTCAATGTTTTCATGACACATGCCACTACCTTATAGGTCCATGTCAACACTAGTGCCACATCAACAAATGTGCCATGTCAACCTACAACTATACCTACCACGTCAGCACCATGTGTCCCGCCATATCAGTTGTTGATGTCATTAGTCAATCTTCCTTTTCCAAACTTTGACCAGCGATATCTTTCACGTACGAGCTCTATTTTGTGTGATTCAAAATGTGTTGGAATCAACACGACAATCACTTCAGGGTATGTGTAGAATCATAATGGGAAAAAAAGTGGCGATATGATGGGTATGTGTAGGGTATGTGGCTGACGACTCGTTTTTACCCAAAATTAATGAAACAAAAAGGGTTTTTAAAGGAGATTCTTAGCTTTCCACCAATATAAATTATTCTTTGTATTTTTGAATTTAATAAAATAATTGCTATTTATTTTCTATTTTAATTATGACTAAAGTCTGATTGATAGGGGCTGATTGAAAAACATCTATAGCTTTCAAATAGTATCACATTTTTGACTGAACATGTGTCGATCAGTTTCCACATACTATAGGATTAAAAATATATATGAATTTCATGAAGTTTGACCAAGTTAAGGTATTCCTAACATACAAGCTTTATATTTTTAAAAGTTGTAATAAAAATTATAATTAATTATTTACTTTAAAAAAATTATAAAAAAAAATATGGATCTACATTGAGACATGAGTCCCTCTACTTATATCTAAAATCTTATTAAAATATTATCACCTTTTATTGTGGTTATGCAATGGAGGACACCTACTTCTTTATTTTTTTCCCCAAAATTTAAGTGCTATCAGATTAAATTTTAAAATTTTCACCAAATAGATTTTTTTTTGAAATAAACCTAGTAGTTTAGAAACTACATTCAATTTTCTACAGATTCTATTCTTACATATTTTTTAAATAATATAGATAGCTTATTGAAATTTTTACACCAAATTGCTTAACTCTGATTTTTTTGAATTTTTTGCCACTTAAGGGCCTATTTTTTCCATGATGATCCTACACATACCCTTCAAGTCGGCACTGTTTTTGCCAGATTTGGAAATGATCAAAGTTTTCGGTTAAGAGTACCTGATACCCTTGTTTGACCAAACCTTTGACTGAGCATAACTTCTGTATACGGATCCCTTTTGAGCCCGTTCAAGTTGTGTCAGGATCATGTCAACGATATCTTTCCAATGATGCTGATTTGTATAGATTTTGAGACCATGAAATTTTAGGTCTTTTGGATCCACCTGGATCATTCCTCCCTATTGAGAAGCTTTTGGACCACCAAAATTTTATTTTGTACCATCTGTCCACCCTGTTGGAATTCTGACCATTTGTCCCATCACAAACACAATGAAAAATGAAATAGCATTTTTGATGCAATAAACTGTATTCTCATCAATATTCACTGTCACATCCATCATCCACATAGAACTAACTAGTAGAAGAAAAAGCAACAGTATTGAATAAACTGATGTCAAGGAAAAATAATCAACTTGTTGAATCTCCTGAACAGGAACATTGTTAGAAAATGAATTGTTCAAACCCTCTTTTACCACCTCTGGTTGAAGGATTAATTGTGCTTGCAACCAATCCTCACTCTGTGTTATCTATGACACTGTATGATTATCAAATATTATTCCATCCTTATGCTTAGGATCACTAGTTGTTACAGACATAAGGGTTAAAGCATTGCTTGCATTTACAATCATCTTCATATGCCGTGTTTACAACAGATCTGCCATTCTTCATTTGATGAGCTTTTATAATGTATTCAATTCCATCCTTTTAAAAAAATGATACTTATTATGTTCCCTATAGAAAATGGCCTTTCTGTCATACAAATAAGGACTACCTAGAACCATCCCACAGATGTCAAGCAGAATTACATCTAACTCTACCTCATCTACAAACTTGGATGTGATTGCAAATCAAAGTTTACATTGCTTTGACACATGTAGCCAAGCATTATCATGCACCCAACCCAATGGATATGACTTAGGATGAGGAGTTGTTTTTAATCTCAATTTCTTAACAACTTGTTCAGAGATTAGATTCACTTGTGATCCACTATCTATGAGTGTATCAATCTTACTTTGTTTTGCAATAGCCCTTATATGAAACAATTCATTCCTCTTACTTTCAACAGGTACTTCACTACACTTTACAGAAGAAGCATGGGAACTAGTACTGATAATAGGAATGTTACCTTTTATACCCACAACTATGATCTTGGTTTCATCATCAGAATCTAATCTGAGATCATGCACAATAGTTGTGATCTTTTGCTTACCCTTTCAATCCTTGAACCATTTCGGTTTCTAATTAGGATGCAATTTCTATTACTTTTCATCTTCGCGCTCTTTCTTCTTACAGTGTGAGCAATAAGGCTTATCCTCCTCTTTCTTTATAGTAGTTTTCCACTACATTTTCTCCTTCCCTTTCTTGCTCCCTTTGTGTTTATTGGAGTCCATTAAGAGACCATCATGGCTATTCCTCGAGCTTGTTTCCAGATGAATGGCTTGCACACTAACTTCATCAAGGTTAGTTGGATTAAACATAAGTATTGTATGCCTCAACTTTTCATGTAATCCACCTATATACTTTAAAAAAGTTTCTTGTGTATATAATGGAATGCCCAGAATTAAAGCTCCTTCCCTAAACTCCTGTGTATAATCTTGTACACTTTGTCCTTTCTCTTGCTTTAATGATTGCCAATTCATTACTGCTTTTTGCATATGACCTAATGGATATAACTATTTCTTTAATGCAGCTATAAACTCAAACCAAGAAGAAATAATTTTACCATATTGTCTTAGATCTTCCTGAGTTCTGCTCTCCCACCAGATTAAGGTTGTGCCTCCTAGGTGAAGAGTGGCTAACTAGATTTTTTGAGAATCCTTAGTAAACATCTGAATTCTACAATAAACTTCAATTTGTTTTATCCAATTATCATGTTTTTCTGCATCTAGTTCTCCATTATAGGTTGGCAAATCAAATTTAACATCAAGTTGTAAAAAAGGTGAATTTGATTCAAACTATATAGGTTTTTTCTTCTTAGGGGAAGAAGTAGAAAAAGAAAATCTAAAGAGGAGGAAGAAGAAGATGATGAAGAAGAAGACATGGATGGAGGTTCACAAAGGTCACTACCACCTCCTACTCCTTTATCTTTACCTTCTTTTGAAATGGATTCACCTTCATTCTTCTTTATGTTCTTGAGTTCCTTTTTCTTCTTTCACTCTTATCTCTCTTGGGAAAGAACTTCCACCATACCCTTCATTTCGAGAAATTATTTCTAGAAACCTTTCTCATCAAGCTCCATAAGACTTTGTTCAACTACCATTTCTGATCGTGGAAAAGACCTTCATTTTTCGATCTCAGGATTGAACTCTATAAGTGCACCTTCTCCTTGCTTCAATTTCAACCTGATTAACATTCACTTTTACAATTTCCTGTTAAGAAGCTCTAATACCACTTTGATCTATAATTAGAGGTTTACAATTAACTTGAAAATTAACTTAAGTTACAGTTAATCTTGATCCAACAGAATTGTGTGACTATGTTGAACTTAACCCTTGAAATTACAAACTAGGTTCACATTTATATAACTTAATGAAATTAACTAATTACTATAATGTTGTAATAAAAAATCAACATAAGGAATTAAAATTGAAAGAATGAAAGATACCTAGAGAGAGAAGAATGAAAAGACAGAAGAGCAGTTAACACATGAGCTTGATAATGAAGTTCGTCCAATCAGGACTACGTCTCTAGGTCCACTTCTCAAGGTAGACTACTTTATTAATATCACCAAACAATGGAAATGCCTTGTTACAATATCCAAGCTCCACTTGCATAAGAATTTCTCATAGTCTCTCTCTCCTTTATAATTTTTAGTGTAATAATCAACACCTTGTAATCTCTCTCTCAAAGAATTCAAATTCTCCACCTTTCACAATAACTTCCCAATAATACAATTATTCTCTCCAAGAGAATTTTCAATGTCCTACAATGCCAAAATCCTTCCCCTTTTATACAAAATTATTGCCTAATATGGTTCATAACCATATGATTTAATAATAACCCCATATCTCCCAATTTACATTACAATATATTTGGAAATCCTTTCAAAACTAATAAAAACCCTTATAAAATCTTATAATTTAATAGTTTTTAAAAATCTTTTAAACCCATTTTTGGGGGCTTGGGCTTCATTATCGGGCTATCCTTTTGATTTGTTTGTGTTGTTTTAATGTTATTGTTTTGAACTTGCAAATATAGGGGGCCTCTTTCCATGGCCCACCTTAAAAACATAACAAAAGCAATATCCACCAAGTCTTATATCGAAAAAGGTGTGTGGTGCATTGGTTGAGAGCACTAAATGGCGGTTGGGTGGTCGGGAGTTCAAACCACCCAACCACCTTTTAATAGAATTCGCCACCTTCTAGTTCTATAAATAAAAATAAGCCCCATGTTTATAGCAAGGAGTCTCCATGGCTTGTTGGTGGAGAGAAAATATAAGAAGAGGGAGGTTCAATGTTTGAATCTCCCAACAAAATTTTTAGATGACAAACACATCCGAATGGAGAAGATCACAACTTGCCACATGGCACCCTAGCACTGGCCCACGTGGCACTTTCCTTTCAATGTCATCATGACACATGTCACTACCTTATAGGTCCATGTCAGCACCAGTGCCACATTAGCAAATTCACCATTTCAACCTACAACTATACCTGCCACATCAACGCCATGTGTCCTGCCATGTCAGCTACTGACGTCATCAATCAACCTTCCTTTTGCAAAATTTGACCAATGATATCTTTCACGTAAAAGATATATTTTGTGCGATTCAAAAGGCTTCAAAATTAGCACGACGAACTCTTCAACTTGACACTATTTTTTCCTGATTTGGAAATGATCAAAATTTTCAAATAAGAGTACCTAATACCCTTGTTTGACCAAACGTTTGATTGAGCATAACTTTTGCATACAGATCCCTTTTGAGCCCATTCAAGTTGCGTCAGGATCATGTCAGCAAGATCTTTCCAATGATGTTGATTTGTATATATTTTGAGACTAAAATTTTAGGTCTTTTGGATCCACCTGGATCAGATTTGATTTTGCTAAAATCAAATCTCAGCCCTCTATTTCAAAATTTACCCTAATGTTTCCCTAACCGTAATTGCTAGTTGTCACATTTAATTTCAACCTTTGATCTTAGGGAATTTCTCAACTGACAATCCTGGCCATTCATCCAAAATTTACTTTTCTATAAAAAGGCAATGTCAACCTTATTTTTTCACTTCATGTTGGCATAACTTCATACTTCTGCATATTTCTTGCTTGCAATTTCTGAGTACATTTGCAACAATAGTACAATCCTTCAATATTTGCTTATGACATTATCATAGGTCAATATTTTCTCCCAAAATCTGAGGGAAAAAATCATTTTATAACAAATGGAGAAGGGAAATGAAGGTCAATCATGGAGGGCATGAAGGTTGTTTGGTGAAATTATTCCTTTGTTTTATGCTATTTTACTCCATTGTACTTCATTGTTTAGCTAGGGTTTCATTTATGCATTTGATTTCATGCTAACCTAGATTTTTTCCTTAGTTACAATAGTAATATGAGACTACCCCATACTTCATGCATGAGGCACCTAGCCATGCTACAAATGAGGCATACATACACTACTTGTAGGATTTGAACTTGTGATGTCTCTTTCAAGGGTACAATTTCTCCACCATTAGGCCAACTTAGAAGTACATTAGGCCAACTCAAGAGTACAGGGCAACTCAGGAGTACAAAGGAGATAATTCAATTACTAAAAATAAGAAGACATAAAGAAATGGGTATGTGTAGGATCATCATGGAAAAAACAGGCCCTTAAGTGGCAAAAAATTCAGAAAAATCAGAGTTAGGCAACTTGACGTAAATATTTGAATAAGTTATCTATATTATTTCAAAATATGTAAGAATAGAATCTGTAGGAAATTAAATGTAGTTCCTAAACTACTAGGTTTTTTTTTTAAAAAAAAGTCTATTTGGTGAAAATTTGAAATTTCAATGCGTGTACTTAAATTTTAGGGAAAAATAAGTAGGTGTCTATCTAACCACCTTAATGACAATAAAATGATAATATTTTTTTATAATATTTTAGATATAAGTAGAGGACTCATGTCTGGATGTGATACATTTTTTTTGGAATTTTTTTCCAAGTAAATAATTAATTATGAATTTTTTATTACAATTTTTAAAAAACATAAAACTTGTATGTCTAACTACCTTAACTTGGTCAAAACTCCATGAAATTTCAATTTTTTTAATCCTATAGTACGCAAAGCATAAAATGTGACGCATGTTTTGGATTCCAAAATGTGATACCATTTGAAAGCTATAGATGTTTTTCAATCAACCTATCAATCAGGACTTTAGTCGTAATTCAAATAGAAAATGCATGATAATTATTTATTAAATTCGAAGTAAAGCATAATTTATATTTGGTGGAAAGCTGAGAATCTCCTTTAAAAACCCTTTTCATTTCATCAATTTTGGGTAAAAAAAAGTGGTCAGCCACATACCCATCATATCGCCACTTTTTGGCTCATCATGATCCTACACATACCCAAATATGTGTTTAGTGTATCATAATCTAAGAATATTATTTCTTTCTTGTCATGGATATCTCCAATTTGGTGATTTTTCCTTTTCTAGAAAAAAGCTTGGTCAAGTGTACTTTTGCATATTCATTACCTCTGTACAAGGTGTTGGTGCCATGATTTTCTCATTATAGAGTACTAGGTGTGATATTTGTGCAAGATGAAACACATCTATATTTAGCGAGCGGTTTCTATGATGCATGTCGAGATTACCTTGGCATAGGGTTGGTTTATCAAGTAGCCAAGAGGTTCTCTCTTGCATGGAAATTTACATTGATTTGTTTAGTTCTACATAATATTTGAAGGTCTCAAAACTTCAATTTGGATGCCTTTAAAAGGATGCAGAGCTACACATTGGAAGCCCCATAAACATCATAGGCACAAAATATAGGAGGTCGTCACCAAGTCAAAAGGATGATCTGCAACTCTATTAGGTGGTCTCTATCTTTGTTTTTGGAGGAATAAAATTTTTGAGGCAGGGAGGATTTGACCTATGATTTCATCCACAAATCACAAATCTTCGTATGCGTGGGTTTTCTTGTTTGGTGAGAACCTTGAATTCCCTATGCATGCTACGGGTTTATTTGTTTATTTAAGCATTTCAATGACCTGCTATTGTGTTTTATCTAGTGAAAGACACGTCTTGGCCCTATGTAGAGTGTGTGGAAGTCATTTTATAAAGTGTGTAAATTCATTGATGGTGTGAGTTTCTTTTGGTACAAACCATGAAAAGTTTGTTGCAAATCAAATTTGTTGTTCTTCATACTGAAAGACCTTTATTGCATGTTGCAAGGTGTCAAGATTGAACACTGTGGAGGGGTTTAACTTTTTTTTACTTGAAGAAGAAGTTAAACTTGTGCAAATAAAATAGGAAAGCAAGAAAAAGAATAAGTTTGTAAATATATTTTAACTAGTTATTAGAGTTGTAGACCTAATCCAATCCATTGGATATATGTTTTCACATTAAATTATAAAGTATCATTTTTTCATTCCAATTGATAAGCTTATGTATTAAAATTATAAAGTGTCACAATCAAGAAGGAACCAAAAACTAAATCAAGAGAGGTGTAATTATATTGTATTTTTCACCTCCTCATTCCTTTCCCACTTTACTTTTATATTTTATTTCTACAAACAACTCTCATCAAAGCATGGGTTCACAACAAATAGTTACTTTTTTAACACCTTTTAACTATCACAAACAGAAACTGAAATCAAAACTTTTTTTTATAAAAAAAATTCTATATAGGGTAACTATGGGTGTCATGCCCTAAATTTTTCTACAAACCAAACCCCCAATTCTTTGTTAAACTAAACAACTCAACTAGAGATAACAAGAAAACATGCTCTTCACACTTGTGATGACATCAAGTTAATGATTCCATCACAAACAACATTAATAAATCAAATATCAAAGAGGCAAAATGATCAAGCAACTCTCTGCACTCCATGAAAGAAGAGTTTTAAAGAGGAGGGTATGTGCAGGATCATGATGGGCCAAAAAGTGGTGATATGATGGGTATGTGTAGGGTATGTGGATGACGACTTTTTTTTACCAAAAATTGATGAAACGAAAAGGGTTTTTAAAGGAGATTCTCAACTTTCCACCAATATAAATTATGCTTTACTTTGAATTTAGTAAACAATTATTATTCATTTTCTATTTGAATTACGACTAAAGTCCTAATTGATAGGCTGATTGAAAAACATCTATAGCTTTCAAACATTATCACATTTTTTGAATCTGAAACATGTGTCACATTCTATGTTTCGCATACTATAGGATTAAAAAAATAAAAAAAGAATTTAATGAAGTTTTTGTTAGTGTAGGTTTTTATTCCTAGTTGGGTTATTTATTTTCCTATATTCCTAGTTTTTTCTTACAGTTTAATTAAGCTTGCTTAGGTTATATTGTGTGAGTATTAGTCTATTTATACTCACCTTGTTAGTGTGAAAGGGGTACTTTATCTAACTAGTTCATTCTTAACTAGTTCTCTTCACACTAGCTTAACTTTACATAGGGATATGGTGGTTGAGCCTTTAATGACATGAGTTGTAACACCTCATAGGATGCCATCACTTGTCATAATTTGGTTGCATCTATCTCTCCCCTTGGCCTATATAACCAAGTTCTTTCCTTTGTAATCTCAAACTGAATATGTCTTTTCTTTTGCATCCTCATAATGTTATTTTGCTTCTGGAGAATTTGCATTACTCTTGTGGAGACTAAATTTGTGTTGCTATTTTGATCTTGGGTGATCCCACAATAGTGGTTTACAATTTTTGGCCAAACTAGACACTGAAATTATTATTTTTAACTAAATCTTCACATTCAGGAACCTATAGCGGCTAAACCGTGAGGAATTTGAAGATGATGCAAACTAGAGTCTCGTCACATTTTTTCTATAGATTCTAAAAATATTTTTTTCAAATTTTTTGGAATCAGATTGCACATCTTTTTCCATTTCCCACAAAAATTGGTTTTTTTCATAAAACAACATTTTTAAAAAGTGGCGCACATCGTATAACGCATAATTTTTTTCCATGAAGGATAAAATTCTAATTCTTTCGAATTTAGATTTGTAACTCTGATATCTAGTGCTTCCACTTGGTTAGATAATTTTTTATTGAATATTTTTTCTTTAATCAAGTTTCGAAGTCAAACCAATTACAATTTAGACATACCGTGACTATATAACACAACTTTTTTTATGTATATTGAAATTATTATTTTTTTGTTGAATCAAGGACTTCAATATCTGATGCACTCATATTTTTCATTTTTTTTTTGATAATCTGCTATTTTTCCACATGTATAGAACATAGACCTTCATTTTCGATGAAAAACCTATGTTTAGTAAGACTAAAAAACCAAATACATAATAAAACCAAAACATATTAAAATTATATTCATTGGATAGCTTGTTCTGAGGACTACCTGATTCCATTTAGGTTTGTGAAGATTCCTCCATTTTCATCCTCAACCCGAGCTCCGAAGTGCCAAAATTTAGGTTTTTTTTGTGTCTTAGGGGGGGATGAGGCATAAGGGGGGTTCGTATGAACCCCTAGGGGTTTGAGTGAACCCCAAGGGGTTCGCTTGAACCCCTTCACTATGCATTTTTTTTTTGGCGGGCAAATTTCAAAGGGGTTCGGTCGAACCAACATGTTCGTACGAACCCCCAAAAACACATATTTTTCCTTGGGGTCATTTTTTGTGAGTTTTGCTTCCTCACTTGAATTGTAAACCACTATTGTGGCTTGACCCTCTTGTGTGATTTTCTTTCATAGTTTCATATCTATTTATTTGCACTAGTTTTCTAGGTTATTCATCTTTTTAGATTCTAACATGGTATCAGAGTTGTTCTAGTGCAATATAGATTGTAGTTTCCTTATTTGAGAGTTTTTTGGGGGCTAATAAGCTTTGTTGCAATTTTCTTCAAAATCTCGTACACTCTTCTCTTACGTTTTCGAACGATTTGAAGAATCTGAAAGAATTTATGAAGATCTTGTTAAAATTGTAGGTTTTAGCATGCCTTTTCTTGACTTAGGTAGCTGATTGAGCCTTTATAGGCCATTTTTTCATTTCTGGGGTCATTTTTTTGCTATTGAGAGCATTATTTTACACTAGATCTACATTTTTTGTACAATTTAAATAAAATCCGCCATCTGGGTTTTTTGCGCAGAATAAAAAAACCATCTGGATCATTGCTAGTTTTTGTATACAGGTTATATATTTTGAAAAACCTGAAAATCAATGTTTCAGTAGACCCCCTCTCCGTTAACAGTTGCAGATTTGAAGGCTTTTTTCAAACGCTTCGTTCTCACTCATACTAGCTCCTTTTCTCAAGATTTTTTTTTAATTTGGGCTATTTTCTCGTGCTCTTTGCACTAGTGCAGGTGTTTTTTGGTTTTGATGCAGTGATTTTTCAGAAATTGTAGATTCTCACCCGTGACACTGCACAGTTCTCATTTTGGAAAATTCGGAGACTCATAACTTTCTCATACGATCTCGAATTGAGGTGATTATTTTTTTGAAAGTGCATTATTTTTCAAGTAGAACACAATGGTGTTGTTAGTTTTACTCAGATTAGCTCCAATTTTATAATTTCAGCATACACCCAATGTGTGAAAATTTTGTAAAGCATTGTGATCAAGACCACTAATTATTATTGCTAGTGGAAGTTTTAAATGCACTGATTGTAAAATGCTAAATCATATTTGCTTTGGGGGTTTCTTTCTTTGAGTTAAAAGGGGGGGTTGTCTTGTGCATGTTCTCTTCTTTTCAACATCTCTTTTTTACATTTCTTCATCATGGATCAAACAACAGTACCCATATTAACCCCTTACAACTAATTTGAGTGGAAATCACACATGACAATCTACTTAAGGAAAGTTGGATTACATAGGATAATAATGGGACTTGAAACCGAACCTACTAAAGATGAAGATAAGCCTAAGTGGTTTAACAAATGTGATGAGGCCTATGGAAAATTGTGTTTGCTTGTTTCTCCTAATTTACTATTCCACATTGAGTCTTTAAATTCACCAAATGAAATATGGAAAAGGTTAGAAATACTATTTGGCACACAAGATTCAATGAGGGGTCATATGTTGGAAAATGAGCTAATTAGTTTAAGTCTAGACAATTTCAACATAATTCAAGATTTTTTCACAAAATTGAAATCACTAAGGCTACAGTTAAAACAATGTGGTATTGATAAGAAAGATGAACAACTAATTCTTAGTATTCTCTCTAAACTAAGTTCAAAATATTTTGTCTTTGTTTCTACCTTCTATGCTACGAAGGGTGCACTGGGGACACAGTTCACTATGCCATCTTTGGATATTTTGCTATCTCTCTCACACAAGAACAAGATAAGCTAATCCAGATGGGCACTCTTAAATCCTCTAAGTCACATGCCCTGGCTATCAACCAAGCTACAAAAGAACAAAAAGGAAAAAATAGTAATAATAAGAATAAGAAACAAAAGAATAGCAAGGAGAAAAAGGATTAGATTCTAGTTGCTTGAAAAGAAACCAATGAGACCCAATCTTCTAAGGGCGAAAATCCTAAGAAAGAGAAGGTCAAATGTGCCTATTGTAAGAAACTCGGTCATGATGAGCACAAGTGTTTGAAGAAACAAGTGGATCATTTGACACACATTCTTGAGAAGAATAATCTCAGTGTTCCTGATTCCATCAAATAGAGTTCAGAGGAGGGTTCTCACAAGACCAAAGACAATAGTAAGGGGAAAGGAAAGGGAAAGGCCCTTGTAGTTTTTGCTTCTCCACCATCCACATGGGTTCTTGATTCAGGTGCTTCACACCACATGACTTCAACTAAAGATGAAATTGAATCTATGGAGCCATGTTCTATGCCTTCCATTCTGATGGGTGATGACACTCCACTTGAGGTATGTGGGAGAGGGTCTGTTGATATGGGGGATGGCACATTTCAGGATGTTCTTTGTGTTCCCTCATTATCAACTAATATCCTATCTATCTATCAAATCACTCACACAGGTACATGTAAGAGAGTTGAGTTTACTCTTGATTTAGTGGTGATTCGTGAGATGCAGAATGATTCTACAGTTGTAGTTGGGAGAGAAGATCATTAGTTTTGACTTTATTTTTTCTCTCACTTTGTTCCCGATCCCCCCTCGACTATTCTACTCACTCATTTAGATGATGTGATTAATTTATGGCATCAACAATTTGGACACTTGAACTACCATTATTTGTAGCAACTCAACAAACAAGGTATGGTTATAGGATTGCCTATAGTTTTCTTTTCTAAAGGTGTTTGTCATGGTTGCATTCTTGGCAAACATCCTGAAGAGAAGTTTGAAAAAGGAAAAGCTTGGAGAGCCTCACATCTTTTGGAGTTAGTACATAGTGATTTGGCAAGGCCATTTCCACAACCATCTTTCAGTAAAGCTCGATATGTTTTGGCATTCATTGATTATTTTTTCAGGTACACCACTATGTACTTTCTCAAGCAAAATTCTGAAGTCTTCGATTCATTCTTGGAGTATAAGGATTTTGTAGGGAAACAAACTAGAAAATCTATCAAAGTTTTGCGTACAGATAATGGGGGGGAATATGTCAACCATAGATTTGTGCAGTATTGTGCTTCATAGGTCATTCATTTTTAGCATACAGTCCGCTATAGTCCTCAACAAAATGGAGTTGTAGAACGAAAGAATTAGTCCTTGAAAGAGATGGCTAATTGTATGATTCCCTCCAAGTCTTTGGAACCACCTTTCTAGGAAGAAGCCATTAACTATACGTGTTATATCCAGAAATGTGTTCCCCATAAAGTTGTGAAGGGGGTAACTCCTTTTGAAGCTTGGACCTATCGAAAACCGTTAGTTAAGCACTTTTGACTATTTGGCTCTAAAGCATGGGCTCACATTCCAGTAGAGAAATTTAAGGCTATGGATCCGTAGAGCAAGCCTTGCATATTTGTTGGTTACCCAAATGATGTCAAAGGCTATAGGATTCTTCATCCTACCACACATGAGTTGTTCATTGAGAGGAGTGTTCAAGTTGAGGAGAGTACTTCTAGTACTTCTCTCGACACTTCTCCTACCACCATTAGCTTGGAGTCCTTGTATCATGATGATAGTTCTTCAGAGGTTCATAATACTTTAGATCATGATGAGGAGTCTTCTTCCTCCACTTCAGATGATGATACTGATCATGAGGATGCAAATAGTTCATCTTCAGAGGGTGATGATTCTCGTCCAAATTCTCCTCCTTCTCCAGCCATAGGGCCTCTTTGGGCTCGTCAGACTTTGTAGTTAGTAGGTGATTGTGTAGGGGATCCATTAGATCACAGGAGAACAAGGTCATAGTTTTAGGATTCCCCACATGCCTTTCTTGCTCCAGCTTCTGATCCACAAACTTTTCGGGAAGTTTTTGGTGTCCTTGAGTGGGATGCATCCATACAGGAAGAGTTCAGTTCCTTGGAGAGGAACCACACCTGCCCGATCTTGTCCCACTTCCTAAGGGAAGACAACTTGTTCGATGAAAGTGGGTCTTTTGAACAAAATATGTAGCAGATGGGTCGATTGACAAGCATAAGGCTCACTTGGTTGCCAAAGGATTCTCCCAAGTTCCAGGGATTGACTACTCTGAGAATTTTGCACCAGTCGCCAAAATGAATTCCATCTGACTTGTTCTTTCCATAGCTGCAGCACATAGATGGGATGTTCATCAGTTGGATGTGAAGAGTTCTTTTCTTCACGGTGATCTTTAGGAGGAGATATACATGGAGCAATCACAGGGGTTCATTCAAGATTCTTCACTTGTGTGTTGTCTTCGAAAGTCTCTCTATGACCTCAAATAGGCCCCTTGGGCTTGGTATGCCAAGATGGACTCCTTCCTTTTGACAATGGGGTTCAATTGATGTGATTCTGATCCTAATGCCTACATATTGCAACAGGATGATACTCACACCTTCTTGGTTCTCTACGTTGATGACTTGTTGATCACAGGGAGTCACTCATCCACTGTTCAGGCAGTGAAAACTTCCCTTCATGATCAATTTTCAATGTCAAACTTGGGCTTGTTACACTACTTCTTGGGGATTGAGATCACTCATTCTTCCTTAGGTATCAGTCTTGCACAGTCTAAGTATGCACTTGACATGCTCTAGAGGTTTCACATGGCTGATTGTAAGCCTGCTCCAACTCCATTTTTGTTAGGGGTCAAACTTGAGGCTAAGTGTTCTTCACCCTTGGTTGATGGCACTTTGTATCGACAACATGTGGGTAGTCTCATCTATTTGACTCATACAAGGCCTAAAATTTTATATGCAGTAGGCATGGTCTCTTGATTCATGCAGGAGCCACATGAGCTGCACTGGAAAGAAGCTAAGTGAATTCTTCACTACATAAAGGGTACTCACAATTATGGGACTCATTATGTAGCGGGCATGGATTTTTCCTTGGTGGGACACACAGATTTAGATTGAGCAGGCGATTCTCAAGATCCCAAGTCTACTTTAGGGTATTGCTTCTCCCTTGGTTCTAGTCTAGTTTGTTGGTCGAGCAAGAAGCAATATGCTATTGCTCTTTAATCTACAGAGGCTGAGTATCGAGGAGCAGTTAATGCTACTACGAAGGCCATCTAGCTTTAGAACATTCTCACTAAGTTTAGAATTCCCTTTTAGAAGCCCAGTCATCTATTGTGACAACCAAAGTGTGATTCAAATCTCTCACAATTCGGTCCATCATCAGTGAACCAAGCACATTGAGATCAGCATGCGCTACATTCGAGAGCTGATTCATAGTGAGATCATTGATCTCAAGTACTGTTTGACATCAGATCAGACTGCATACATCTTCACCAAACCCTTCAATAAGAGCAAGTTCCTTCATTTGTGAGCTTTGCTTGGGGTGCGGTTGTTGTCATCCATGGGGGGGCTACTTAGTCCCTCTTTTCTTCCTTTCATCTCTCTTTTGGGGAGGAGTTTTTTCCCACTGGGTTTTCTCCTTTTCTCTGGTTGTGAGATATTTTTTTGCATTGCATGGGTACCTAACATGGCCTCATTTTCTAGGACCCATCTTATTTTACATCCTCCTAAGTTGTGCTTAAGGGGGGGTGTTAGTGTAGGTTTTTATTCCTAGTTGGGTTATTTATTTTCCTATATTCCTAGGTTTTTCCTACAGTTTAATTAAGCTTTCTTAGGTTATATTATGTGAGTATTAGTCTATTTATACTCACCTTGTTAGTGTGAATGGGGTACTTTATCTAACTAGTTCATTCTTAACTAGTTCTCTTCACACTAGCTTAACTTTACATAGGGATATGGTGGTTGAGCCTTTAATGACATGAGTTGTCACACCTCATAGGATGCCAACACTTGTCATACTCTGGTTGCATCTATCTCCCCCCTTGGCCTATATAACCAAGGCATTTCCTTTGTAATCTCAAGCCGAATGTCTTTGCTTTTGGAGCATTTGCATTACTCTTGTGGAGACTAGCTCTGTGTTGCTATTTTGATCTTGTGTCATTTTCTTTCATAGTTTCATATCTATTTATTTGCACTAGTTTTTTGGGTTATTCATCTTTTTAGATTCTAACAGTTTTGACCAAGTTAAGGTGGTCAGACATACAAGTTTTTTATATTTTTAAAAAGTTGTAATAAAAAAATCATAATTAATTATTTACTTGGAAACAAATTACAAAAAAATATGCATCACATCAGGACATGAGTCCTTTACTTATATCTAAAATATTTTTAAAAATAATTATCATTTTATTGTGGTTAGGGTGGTCAGACAGACACCTACTTATTTTATCCCTGAAATTTAAGTACTACTACATTGAAATTTCAAATTTTCACCAAATAGATTTTTTTTTTTAAAACCTAGTAGTTTAGCAACTACATTCAATTTTCTACAGATTCTATTCTTACATATTTTTGAAATAATATTGATAATTTATTCAAATTTTTACGTCAAGTTGCCTAACTCTAATTTTTCTGAATATTTCACCACTTAAGGGCCTATTTTTTCCATGATGATCTTGCACATACCTAGGAGGAAGGAGTAACTTCCTTCCAAAACTAACTCAACTAACTAACTACTTCTGAATTTTTCCACTTGTAAAATAGTGTTATGGTCAAGAATTGAAGTTGAAATTTCTAATGATGAGGCTAAAGTAAAATGGTTTAACAAAAGTGAACAGATTTTTTTTTTCTGTCTTACATTTTCTCTTGAAATCCTCTTTCATATTTCCGATTTAAATACATCCATTGAAGTTTGGATGTAACCTTAGATAAAATCTTTGGGAAGTGAGATAAAATGAAGAGTTATGTGTTAGAGAATGAGCTAATAAGTTTGATCCCTAAGACATTTGATACCCTAAAATAATTTTTCACTAAGTTTAAGTCAGTGAGAAAAATGATTACCAACTGGTACTTTACATACTCTTCAAACTAGGTCCTGAATATTATGTGTTTGTGTCTACCTTCTACTCCACCAAAAGGGGTATTGGAGCCACATGTAAAACACCTTCTCTTGATGAATTTATTGTAACTTGATTGGCAAGTATGATAAGTTTATTCAGATGGGAACAATGAAGTCTTCAAAGCATCAAGCTTATCTTGTATCTTAGTTTGCAAGTTCTCAATGAACATTCGTTGAAGGTGAGGATCAAGAATCTTTACGTCGATTTGGGAATAAAGCGATTGGTAGTGTGAAATGAAGTACCTTTTTCTTCATCCCTTTGCTTACATTTCATCAAATTAGCTAAAGTCATCTTAGAAGTCATATGCACTTGGAAATGGTTTATAAAGGCCTCAACAAGTTCATTGAATGAACAAATTGAGTTGTTCGGTAATGAGGAAAACCATTCTAAGGTGGTGTCCTTCAAGGACCTAGGGAAAATCTTAGCCAAGAGCTTATCTTCAAGGACAAAATCACTACATAGGCGGTATAAGAAGAAACATGGTTAGAAGGTTCTCCTTTCCCCCCATATTTTTCAAACCTATGAATCTCTAGACCATGTGGTATCAACATTCTCAATATCTCCAAGGATAAGGGATTTATTTTGACATAGTATGTAGGTTGGCCATTTTCATTTTGGTTTATGGTGGAGATTTTCTTTTGAAGGCATGAAACATTTTGCAAAAGCTGGTTGAGAATGGCATCAATAGTTTTATTTTGAGATGGAGGTGAATATGGTGGAGGTGTATATGTGTTCAAGGGGGAAGTGAATATAATTCTTATGGGAGGTAAAATCATAGGAGATATGACATGTGATGTCACAAAGGTACAAGTATTGCTAGCAAAAATACCCAAGGTAGGAAAGACATTACTAGTAGGTTGCATATTTGTTGTAACTTGAGGGTTGGTATAGGTAGGGATAGAGGAAATGGTTGTGGGAGGAGGAATTTGGGTTCCTTCTTGACTTTGGACATTGTTTGGAGGTGGAGCACAAGTAGTTATTGAGATAAAGTGTATTCCAAAAATCTGAGCTAGGTTACACATAAGTTCAACTCCTTCTTCACTTTAAATCATGTGATGTATGCTATCTATGGTATGAATAGCAGTGGTTGAAATTATTTTAGTACTTAGTTGATGTTGTAGGTTTGCTAAGTCTTCGTGGATTTGGATTATGTTTTCTTCTAGAACACTAGCAACCATTGTTTCAAAACTTTTCACACTACTTGAAGGCAAAGAGTTGTTAAGGGTATGGTCCATACCTAGTGAACCAATGTCAACTCTAGGAGTGAAAGAGCTAGATAACCCAAGATCCATGACGATTGTGCTATCACGAGATGACATGAGTCTCAAACTTTGTCTCACTATAGTATTAGCAATAGGACACCAAGTTGTAAAGCTCATGCAAGGGACAATGAATGAATGCTAGATAAATACAATGTGTAGACATGCAAATTTTACATTATGCATCCGATCGGATTCAGTCAAATTAGCTCTTACATTAGGCAAATTCATCACTTTAAAACCATTCATCAAATGATCTTATAAACATTATCATTCAACCTTCATCATATTCCATTCATCCAATAAATCAGGACTTCCTTTAAATTAAATCCTAAATCATATTTCATCCTTTTTCTGATTTAAATAAATCAAGTATTTAAGTCCAAAATGTCAACTCACCTAATCAGCATTAAATCAACATGATCATCATCTAATCCTAATCTAATACTAATCACATCCCACTTGCAGTATCTAGACCTAGCCACTTGCACAATAAATCAATTTTATTGATTTATTAAAACCTCATTTTCTCTCAACATGACAAGTCAAACAGGGCATTTATTGCTCTCCTTTCTTGTCCCCCTCTCAGAATTTATTGCAAATTTGAATTCAAAATTTCCCCCTCTTGGGCACTCTTCCCAAATCTTGCACACACATCAACTAATCACATGATGACAAGTGTCCTCAACTCATTGGCTTGTTTTTGATCCCACATTGGTCCCTCTTCAACACTTGGCATTTTGAAAATCTTTAAATAGGTGCTTCATCTTTGAGCAAATCCTTCACAATTTCATGCAAGGTTACTCTCTTCATTTGAGATTTGATCTTGTTCATCATCACTCCACCATTTTCATAGCATTTTCAATTTGAGCTTTGATCAAGGGTTGGGAAAGGGTCACTAGCACATGTGACACCAATCCAACTATGGAATAGGTAACTTGTGATTGTTTTCATGATGCTTGTAGCTTTCTTTCATCCTTTTGTTGCATGTTTTAAGCATTTTACAAGGTATTTCATAGAGGTATTTTGTTAAATTTGTGAAGTACTAACCCCTATATGAGTTTAGTTTTTTGCAGATTTTAATGGATGCCTACATTTGGCGCTAGAAGGAGGGCAGAGATTTTCTCTATAGTTGTGCATCATGTTAGCATAACATTTGAGAAAAGTTTCTAATTATCTCTGAAATAGACTTGTTTTATGCTTTTAAAGAAATTTTCCAAGTAGATAATTTTCTTATATTTCTGCATTTTACGTATGTTATCTGACATAGTTGGTGTGATAATTCCCACACTTTTCCTGCATCTGTCAAATTTGGGGATAATAAAAAAAAAAAAAAAAACTGCTCTTGCTTGCAGCTAAGGAATCATTCTCAGAACAAGAAATAGTCACCTGCACTACACACGTACAGCTATTGCACCAGAGTCATGGGCTGAATCACAATGATAGTTTTTCCATTCAGTCTCCTGCGCTTCTATAGTTTCTTTTTCTTCCATTCTAGTCTTAGATAGACACATTATACTAAAAGCACGCATTAACCATGGAAATACACAGTAGTTTCAGTTTATCTTTGTGAAGGATTCAAGAGTGCTTTTTATTCTTATCTTTTTGAAAGGCGCTTTGATATTAAAAAGACATTTGTGCAAGAAGAAAAGTCTTATTCAGCTTGTTGTTTTCCATTAGTTTATAATACTTTAATAGTATGTATCCTAGAAGTAATTGGAAACTCTGTGTATCCCATGAATGCAATTACGTTGTGGCTTGAAAGCTGGGAAACACTGTTGACAGTTGTCTCAAAGTTATTGCGCACATATCTGAAAGTCTTTTCTTTGTATTTTATGAGAGCTAGTTTTGGGTTAAGTTATGGTGTTGTTTCAGGCATGCTCCACTGATATTTGAAAGTATACAGCCGTATGCTTAGGAGAATCTAGAGATTTTATGTCGATGGGTCATGATGAGATCTGTTCCACTTATTGCGCCTTTACTGCCTGTCACTTGTCTCCTTACTGTCTCACTTGCAAATTACGTTAGAAATAAAACCTCAAGTCTCTAAACACATAGCAATTTCCTAAAATTATGGATGATAGTCAGAGATAGAGGAATTAAAATACGCCTACCAACTGCAATTGCTCGAAAGTACCCAAAAAAAATGTCTTTGTTATTTAATTCCATCGGCACTCACCTTGCAGTCCGCAGACAGATACTGGTCGCGCATTTGGTGCTGTCATTTCACTGATTGCTTTACATCCTCAGAAGTTTCACTGATTGCAAAGCAACGCCTTCCAACTTGATGAAGTGCTGACAAGACCCCCAATGCCAAGTAGTTGGGTTATTTAATGGAATCATCTTACCTTATATATGGTTATATCACTATCTTACTCTTTAATCTGCGCTAATACTTCTAACCCGTTTGGTAAGGATATGCAGCGCTGGAATTTTACATTAAAAGCTAGTCAACAGTGGAGCAGAACCTTCTTAAGAGTTTTCGATCAAGCCTCAAAACTTCCAATCTGTGATGTGCTGGAGATGGTGTGCCTAGCTGTTTTGAGCTCTAAATCTTTTTTTTCGAGCATTTTAGAGTTCTATTACATCTATTGTTTTTTGTAGTGTGTTCCCATTTGAATGCTTCACAGGTAAAAATGCATGGCAGACTATTGCTACAAATATTTACTAGTGTCTTCCGTATGTTTTAAATGGAATCCAAGAGGTGATCATAATGTTTATCTTCCATTTCTAAAAGATCTGTAGTAGCATCTAGATTCACAAAATGATTATTAATGGAACAAGGATCAACTGAAATGTTCTTAATTTTTCATAATACTTTGGAGCTACAATTTTCTTCTTAGTAGCTCAATCATGCTATCTTGATTACTCTAAAATTCCAATAGTGTATCTTGAAACAGATCTGCCTTATTGATGCTCCAACAAATGTCATAAATTATATTATCATATTTATTATGATAGTAAAAATTTCAGCCTTTAAAGATGGTATTAAGAGGTTTATTTGTTGTGGATTGACTCAATGCCTCTAGTAATGTGGATTAAGACTTTGATAGGGGAAAGAGTAGACCTAACAAGTGTGGTATCTTCTCAATACAATCAATACCAAAACATGGTCCACTTATAAATATTCCTTTTGTTATCATAATCATTCAAGGCATTTATTTTTTTCAAATTGAAATCATGCTATTGTTGGAGTTAATGATCAAAAGCAATTAAAATTTCTACTTCTCACATGATTTTTTATTTATTTTTAATAGGTACAAAAGGGAAACAAAGACTAACGAAGGAGGTACAAACAAACAACGAAGGCGAAAAGGTGCAAAGCAAAAGAGAAGGAGGAGAATTTTTGTTTGAAAACACAATGTGTTTTTTAACACATTAAATGTTTGATCAAAACTACTTCACAAAACGAAAACGAAAGGAGGGGAAGATTTTTTTTTCTTTGAAAACACAATGTGTTTTTTAACACTTTAAGTGTTTGATCAACACTTCACGAAATTGTTTTCCTTTTCGTTTTAGAACATTAGTTTTCAATTGGGGCTAAAACGAACAAATTGTTTTTCATTGCAAAGGACTTAAAACGAACCTTAGGACACACTTACTAGATTTCGTTTTGGGTTAAAAATTGAACAAGCAATCCTCACATTTCATTTGGTGCTTAAAACGAACTCACAATTGCTTTGAAGGGTGTAAAACGAACAAGTGTTTGATTTGTGTGATTGTCTTTTGAGTACGTATCCTCTCCCCTTGCGCTTCGTGCGATCTAGGGTGCAAGAGAAACACTCAAAATACATTTTATTGCTTTGAAACACTTCATTTTGGGCTTAAAAATTGAACATCTGTGCTTAGTGTGAGTAGGGCATTTTCACAAGATATCTCGCTCTTTGTGCCATCAAAGATCGATCGAAAGGCTTGATTGTAGTCCTTGCTCGCTTTTGTTTATCTTATAGAGGGCCTCGCCTTTGGGGAAAAGTACTCACCCAAGCGACGACCAACCCAGAACACTCTAAAGCCAAGAGTATTTCCACCGGGATATAAATGTGAGGGCTTTGTTAAACGCTACATCACGTTGGTCTGACAAGATGGATCCGAAGGGGACTCTGCCGTGATGGGCTGACCTACTAACGTGAAAGTCCTCTACTAGAACTCATGTGCTAGAATTTTCCAGTATCCTTAATCTGGTTTGTTGGTGCAAGAACGGCCGCTTCCGGGTCACTTCCCACAATTTTACGCTTTAGTAGAGATGGAAAGCATGCCATGGGAGTTTCATGGGTGTTGGTGCCTGGCTGCCCTGGGTATAAGTGAGTGCCGTGGAGGGGAGCTTTCAGCAATAAGCATCTAACCATCCTACAAAAGTAGGCTTAGCCGGACTTGTCCAAGTGGGAATCCAACAAATATTGTCTTACACATCCATAGGGCTTGTAATTATTCTTTGTTTGAAAACACAGTGTGTATTCGAAAATATTTTGCAAACAAACATTCAACATGGTTCTCGTACTTCAAACCCTTTAAGACAAATAACATTGACTCAATCCATATGTTAACGCTTTCCCTCGCTGGATTCATGTTCAGAGGTTCCTAAGCATTGATTATATCTCACTTGTCTTCTGAGTAAACAATAGGAAAACCCTTGCCTTAAGTTCATTGAATTTCCACATAAAATATCTTGTGGGGTTTAAGGAAATTAAGACATTGGTACATCTTAGTTTGAAACTTTAATCAAAGAAAGTGTTGTTGGTAAAATAAATCCATTAAGCAAAGACTAAGCAAAATGAACTTTCATGTGTGTTGAAGACTCCAAATCTCAAAAGCAAAAAATCATTGATTGGAAATCCAAAATGTTCAAATCATTCCTTGGTTAACAAAGGTCTTTAGGAAGCATATGCATGCTCTTCAATACCTAGGTCTTGGAAAATACAAAGTGGTCTTTTTAGGTTCATCTAGGGATCAAAACAAATCAAACCCCTTTCATCCATCTTTCAAAACATCAAAATCCATTTCACAAATCATCTTTTGAAAAAACCTTGAAATCATCCTTGAAGTGCTAGGCTTTATGACAAAATCAAACAATCATTCAAACTCATTGAGACCAAGTCCTTGAAAACAATTATCCAAACACCTTTGGCTAGGTATGTGTGAATGCATCCTTTTGCATATCTTTAGTCAAAGTCATCCAAATCATCTTGTCTAGCTTAGTGTATGTAGATGAATCCTTCTCCATATACTTAGTGAAACAATCATCTTGTTTGGGTAGGTGTGGGTAGATGCATCCTTCTCCTCACACATATCCAAATCACCATCCTTTGAACACAACTATCCTTTAGATCATTATCAAACATCTTAGGGTCTTTTTGTTCAAAATCCAAATCAAACTCCAAATCAAGATCAAGGACAAAATCTCAAAATCCAAACATCAAACCAATCAAAAAATCCAAAGCCTAGTATTTCATTCAAGATTTATCAAAAGCCAAAAACATCCATAACATCCATCTTTGGACATCACCATCATATCATCATCACATTTGAACCTAAAAAAAAAGCATCCTAGAAACTTTCACTTTGGGACATAAAAAAGAGATTAATCCAAGGAATCAAGAGATTGATCTCCCATATTCTTGAAGATTGATCCTTGTTGTATGGTTCAAACGAAATCTCAATACAAGAAGAGTATGGAAGCCAACAAAGAAACTCCCGCTTCAAGTGATCTTAGCCAAACAAATGCAGAAATGAATCTTGCTGAATCAAGCAATCCATTG